>OOFC01026578.1:0-16929 GCA_900323345.1 Pseudochromis fuscus | reverse complement strand
ATGACGGCGCCTCACACACCACGCAGCGGCTGATGTGGTCTTCAATGGAAGGTCCGACCACTGGGATGCTGGGCACTGCCGCCGTCGTCGACAGCCAGTAGGATTTATCGTTGCGACTGGCGTATGAGCAGGCGCCCATGTTACAAGAGGAGAAGGGCATCGTGGAGAAGACCCGCATGCACGACCCCGCCTGACCTGTAAATATACATTTACATGTTAGTTACTCTCACACACACTGAGGAGAGAGTCCGGTGTCAGGAGAAGATTCTGGTCCTGAACCAAAGCAGCACATGTTCCCTCCTGCAGGGATCCTGGAGGGATCCTGGGAGTTGGTCACATCAGTCAACATAAGACATAGAGAGAGGCACTGATAGCCTCAGGATGCATCAAAAATAATTCACATCTGAACTCACAATGCATCATTTCTAGCCTGTCAACATCAGTAACATTCCTGGTTCCTTCGTCTGTATTTCTGAGGCACCCTGAATGCACCATCACTTCCTCAAACATGGAGGCCAGCGGGCACATCCCAATATGAACAAATGTGGAGGAGAACGAGATTAAGATTAATGGTGAAGAGATGGTCAATGCCCTGAAAAAGAGCCATGAATCAACCCTTTGGTAAAACCTCAGTTTTTTCAAGAGAGATGGAGGAACTTCAGTGTATCGTTAATGCATCGTGTCGCTTGCAGTGTATCGAGATTCAGAGAATCGGCCTCAGTGGCTGAGATTTAAACTGGTCTACATGTGTTGTCGACCTGCACTGTCACTTTGTGAACACAACTTGGGTAATGTACGAACAAATTAGGTCCAGATCCCAAACACAGGCTGGGGAAGAAAACGGAGGAAACAGTTAAACACAATGTGGCTGCAAATATTTCACAATAAAAGAAATGAAGGTTTTCTCTCCACTAAAATGCTGGTAGTGGGCTTTTGTTTAGAAACAGTACAGGAAGTATACAACTTGTATTAACAGCAGGAACTTTAAGGTTTGACCCTGATCCAGTTTGAATCCAAACAAGGCTTCAGACTGAAATCTGACTCATTAAACTGATCAAACAACAAAGTCCTGCCTCTAAAACAAGCTGATCTCAGAAAGAGGCTGATACCTGCTGCTGCTGAGGGAAATAAAATCCCTGGATGTAAGTTCTGAAAAGAGTGAAGTCCAACCATCTACTTTTGGAGCCGTCTTTATGAACATTTCTATGAATGATCCTGCAGAGACTAGTTTTAATTGTCATGTTGGGTTATACTATGATGACACTGTTATTTACATGTGTAACTAAAATATACATTTGCGTGTATACATAATTGTTATCTTGATATTGTGATTAATGATACACTCAAATGATTGGATTGGATTATATACCCAGGTCCTGAGTGTGCGCCTTCTCCTGACCCTCCAGGTAGAGCAGACTGTATCCAATCCACAGCACCCTCATGTTCGATGGACAGCCGGGAACCTTCTTTGATTGGCTGTGTATCACCAACAGGAAGCCTGAGTTCAAGTTTTGAGTTGGTCCAGGAGGACCATAGTCACCGATAGGACCACGATCACCTACAACACCAAGACCAGACCAGAAGTTACGTCACCAAAACTCTTCCCCAGCAACCACACAAACACAGGATTTCATCAACGTGGACACATTTTAGATCTTTTTTAAAATCCACCTGAAATGAAAACAGCCTCTTTCTGGTCAAACTGTTCACTCACTGAAGCATGTTGGTCAGAGCAACTTCAAACATTTGGTTTTTTATATCAAAGTTCAATCACATTTACTTCCTGATTAAAAATAAATAAATGTTACGTGACTTTCATCATCTTGTCCAGAACAATTTCAACCAATAATATCAATCCATCCAGCAGTCAATCTATCTGCTGTTAGCTGCACAGCTCAGATTAGCAGCTGTACCTGTAATCGGTAGTTAGCTGGAGCAGTATGATTAGTTAGTACATAATACTAATGTCATCTAGTAACATTAGCTAGCTAGCTATGATATTTTGTGTTTCAGTGGTCCAATCAAATTGCTCAAAACATTTTGTCCCGCCTACACATCCTGTTTTTGTTGGAAATATTTCAAAATACAGAAGTTAGAGCTTCTGGAGACCATGTGTCACTGATACAAACTCATCTAAAATGATTCTTGATGAAAGACAAAGGTGAAGGTCTCACCTTTGTCTCCGACAACTCCAATCTCCCCTTGCAGGCCTGGCTCTCCTTGGTCTCCATCTGGACCTGGGGGCCCCTCAGAGCCTATTGGTCCCTCAGGACCAGGATCCCCCTTCTTACCTGAAACACATTATCATCAACCATCACAACAATCAGCTGCACTGAGACCAAAACAAATACTACAAGACCTGGTCCAAGGCCTAGCTCTCACCTTTAAGCCCCCTCTGGCCAGTTTCTCCCTGCACACCAGCATTTCCAGGTGGACCAGGAGGTCCAGAGGATCCTGGTGGGCCTGGTGGAGATGGAGGGTATGTAGGGCATGGAGAGACTCGACCCTTCTCCCCCTTTGGACCCAGTGGTCCAGCAGATCCCTTTGGCCCTGGAGGCCCACTAAGACCGGCACAACCTTTAGGACCCTGACTACCAGGTACTCCCATCAGACCAGAACTCCCCAGCAAACCTGAGCACACGGGCACACAAATACACCTGAAGGTAAGTGGATCACACAATGACGTGAAATCAAACCTTGATTTTTTGAAATGAACATGTTTCTGATGTTTTCAGAAATAGTTGGGGTCAGTTGAAGTGTATGTCTTTAGTGGATCAACATCAATAAATTGTAATTTTCTAGGCTGAGAAAATGTTGATACTCCCAAAGGTATTATCTGACACCACCACATTAAGCACAGGAGCGCCACAGGGCTATATGCTCAGCCCACTGATGCTAACCCAACTGACCCAGGACTGTGCTGTGAGATCCAGTTCAAATCACATCATCAAGTTTGCTGCTGACACAGCGGTGGTCATCATCAGCAATGACTATGACAGACCATACAGAGAAGATGTGCAACATCTGGAGAAGTTGTGCAAGGACAACAATCTCCCCCTAAAAATCGGGAAAACCAAAGAGATTGTTGTCGACTTCAGGAGAGCTTGCCACACCATCACCACCCCCCGCTGACCATTGATGGCTCTGCAGCAGAGAGAGTCAGCAGCATGAAGTCCCTGGGGGTGCAAATCACAGATGACTTCTTCGGGACAACAAACACCACACCACTCACCAGGAAGGCACAAAAACACCTCCAATTCTTACAGAGGCTCAAGAAGGCCAACATTCCCCCACCCATCATGTCCACACTCTACAGAGGCACCAATGAGAGCATCCTGCTAAACTCCATCACCTGCTGGTTTGGGAACTACTCAGTCTCTACCCCCAAGACCCTGCAGAGAGTGGTGTGCACAGCAGGAAGGATAATAGAGGCAGGAAGGATCCTAAACGTACCTCCCACCCCCTTTCAGACATTTACAGCAGTGGTTCCTGGTCCTCGGTGAACACTGTCCTGCTTGCTTAAGATGTTTCTTTCTTCCAACACCTGTTTCAAATGACCCGCTCTTCATCAAGCTCTGCAGAAGCCTGATAACCATCCTGATTATTTGAATCAGGTGTTGGAAAAGGGACACATCTAAAACATGCAGGATAGTGGTCCTCGTGGACCAGGGTTGGGAATCACTGATCTATAGGACACGATGCATGGATAATGTCTGCCCTCTAACCATAGACACTCTCCCATTCACCCATCATCAGCACTATGGACATTGTCCCTGTTCCCCATCATCAGGACTGTGGACATACCCTCCCCCCAGCAGTATCACAACTGTGCACTAAAATTCAAGTGAAGTGAGAACTGTTGATAACTTTTAAAATAATATCACTAATGTTAAGTACATCATGTAGTTATGTATGATGCAGGATTCTAGGTACAATAATAATAATAATAATAATAATAATAACATTTTGTATAGTAACTGAGATAAAGACTAACCTTTCAGTCCTGGGTTTCCAGGGATTCCTGGCAGTCCATTCAGACCTGGAGATCCCTTTGGTCCTTGTGGGCCCTGGCACCCTGTATCACCATTATCCCCATCATCCCCAGTAACTGGAGGGTTTGGACCTGGATCACCCACATCACCAGACGGCCCTAAAAACATCAAACCAAGGTTAGAGGTCATGTGACATTTGTCTGTTATTTTCATAGACTGTATGTAAAAATGGACAAAGCATCCGGGTCTCAATATTGAAGCTAATGCTAAAGTACCAAAACGTGCAATACCACCAACAGCCACTAGAGGCTGCTGACTTCAACTAAAAAAACTACTGTATAGTTAGTGCACCCTGACTGATGCTGGAAAAAATACACTTAAGAACCTCTTAGGATAATAATTTAATTTCATTTGAACAACTAATGAAAAAGTATCAGCTCTCAATTTTTCAATTTTTTCTTTCTGTTTCTTACAAGTAAGACATTAATATTACAAAGAGCACGGCCCTTATAGAAACCCAGGGGTCTCTGTTATAGGGAAAGGGTCTGGCAGCTCGTTTTACCTAGATGTGTTTCACCTGCTGATACACACAGGATTAGGAGTGTATGGGAGAAAGAGTTGTCAGTGAATATAGAAGAGGAGACATGGGTAGACATTTGGAGTTTTTCCAAAAGATATCTATCTGTGCTTAAACTATCCAATTTAAGATTTTACATAGAAAACATATATCCTCAATCACAGACGCTTCTTTGACTCTTCACTTTCTCCTTTATGTCTCAAATGTCAAACAGACATAGGCACCACTGCCGACTGCCTGTGGTCATGTTACAAATGACTAAAATATTGGTTTGATCTACTTTGTGAAATGCAGAAGATATTTGACAGAGATTCAGACATGGATCCGATGTCTGTGATTTGGGGACTTCCTAACAGTAATATTACTACTGCAGCTGGCAGAAGGCAATTTAACATTATTACCTTTGCTGCTGGGAAAGTAATACTACTCCAATGAAGTAGTGACAAGGCTCCTGGTGTTGAGAGCTGGTGTAAGCTTGTTTATGAGTTGCTTCCTTTACACAGCAAAACAGATCAATCCTAAAAAGGTTGTCTCGGACCGGAGCTTTCATCTACTGTCATAAAAGGAATCTTCTGAACCGTAATGTTTGATCATAATAATTTATGTGTATGTGTGGTCTGTTTTCCTGTGACCTTTTATGTACGCGCGTGTGTGTGTGTGTATATGGACGTATGCATATGTATCTGCATGTATATGTATGCATGTGCTTATGTATGTGGCTGTATATTGGACATATTGGTAAGCTGAGCTTCTGTTTTTATGAGTGATGTTTGTGTTCACATTGCTGTTATTGTGTTACAAATTAAAAACCCAATAAATATACTGTGGAAAAAAAAGATAAAGGAATAAAGTATTTCAAGTATTTAAAATGGCAAAATAATAACAATAATAATTTGTTTATTTGTTAATTTGTTATTGGACTTCTGTGCTCGTCACAGATTGTCCATAACGAACACCATGTTCAAGCATAAGGGTGTCCATATGTGCACTTGGCACCAGGACTTTGTAGTTGTATCATTGGACTTGCAGCCTCATGTTTCGGACACTCGGGTGAAGAGAGGGGCAGAGGTGTCAACCGATCACCACCTGGTGGTGAGTCGGCTTTGTTGGTAGGGGAGGATCCCAGACAGACCTGGCAGGCCCAAACGTATTGTGCGGGTCTGTTGGGAACATCTGGCAGAGTCTCCCATCAGAAGGAGCTTCAACTCCCACCTCCAGGAGAGCTTCAACCATGTCCCGGGGGAGGTGGGGGACATTGTTCCATGCCTCCATTGTTGATGTGGCCGATCGGTGCTGTGGCCGTAAGGTGGTCGGTGCCTGTCCTGGCGGTAATACCCGAACCCGCTGGTGGACACCAGTAGTGAGGGATGCTGTCAAGCTGAAGAAGGAGTCCTATCGGGCCTTTTTGGCCCGTGGTACTCCGGAGGCAACAGACAGGTACCGGCAGGCCAAGCGGACGGCAGCTACAGCGGTTGCAGAGGCAAAAACTCGGGCATGGGAGGAGTTCGGTGAGGCCATGGAGCGTGAGACTTCCGGGCGGCTTCGAAGAGATTCTGGACCACCATCCGGCGTCTCAGGAGGGGGAAGCAGTGCTCTGTCAACACTGTGTATGGTGGGGACGGTGCGCTGCTGCCCTCAACTCGGGACGTTGTGGATCGATGGAGGGAGTACTTCGAAGACCTCCTCAATCCCACCGACACGCCTTCCAGTGAGGAAGCAGGGCCTGGGGACTCGGGGGACTCTCCTATCTCTGGGGCCTAAGTTGCCAAGGTAGTCAAAAAGCTCCTCGGTGGCAGGGCCCCGGGGGGTGGATGAGATCCACCCAGAGTTCCTTAAGGCCCCTGATGTTGTGGGGCTGTCATGGTTGACACGACTCTGCAACATCACTCCAAGGAAGCTAATTAAAGCTTATGATGGATTATGAGGAAAATGTAACTATATAGACACACAGCGCCAAAGCACAAGAACAGTTTATAATCACATACAAAGTATCTATTAAAAATTATTTTTGTCTCATTTTATAATGATCACAAAAAACTGGGGCACACATCCAGCTTAGTCCATCAGGTGGCGCTACACCTCGAAGCAGGTGAAAGTGTTGCAGGGGACGCTGCAGTCAATATTTCACAATAAGGCTGATATTAAAACATATTTTAACAGCGAAAAGAACGAACCATCCGACCGTAATACGATCCGCCAAGTTTACACTTGACCTTTTGTCCACCTTTTAAAATGTGTCTTGGGTCTTCAGTCTCTTCCAGAATGGTAGAGTCCAAGGTTGTGATGCTCTTTTATCTTTGAGTCTATTAAACTATATGATTAATGTAACAGAAATATAAAAGGAAAATATTGTATTGATTGCTGAGCCACATGTTGCACTGAAATGTTGTTGTTCGGTAATACTGTGTTCATGTTTCTGTCTAGTTTGGGTTTTGTACTTACATGGTCGATGAAGTGTTAGTGTTTATTGTGTCACAGTCATGTAGACACCGTGACTGATGTACTTAGTGAATTAGAAGTCTTCTGGCCAGTGTTACGCTATGCGCAATGTTGATGGTTTAAAAATAAAAGCACTACTTGAGCTGGTGCCATGCATCAAACTGACAAGTGCGATTTTTCCACCAAGAGATTTTGGTCGGACGTGAGCTATTCGACCAACTAATCGACCAACCGACTGAAAGGTATCAGCCCTACTATACACAGTCTATGGTTATTTTTATTAATACACCTAAATATTTAAATCTAACCTGTCTCTCCATCTGGGCCAGTTGAACCAGGATCTCCAGAAGCCCCTGGGAGTGCAACTTTACACTCTGGTCCGGGTTCACCTGGAAGTCCATAACTACCTGGAGGACCTGCAACAGCACAGAAAGCCACATTACTAACCAAAAGTCCTACAAAGGATCTAAAGTTCACCACTATAGGGAATCATTGTTGAGCGCACACCTTTGGCTCCTGGGGGGCCTCGGGATCCTGGTGGTCCGGGCTGAGAGGTACCACCAGGACCTGGAGGACCCAGAGGGCCCTTATCTCCTGGAAGACCTTTGCATCCTGGAGGACCCAGGACACCTAGACCTGATGAGACAGACAGACAAACATTTACAGGAAATATGGTGGCATTTTGATTTCCTTCTGGTTCTAATGTTCGGGAGCTTCAGCCTTCATAGGATGTTTAACTGAAATGTTCATTATATGACAGGAACCAGGAGTTTATCCCCCCTGTTTTTTTTTCCCTCGCCTGGATTTTGGGGCAAAACTTCATCTGTTGATGTTGACAACAACTTCGGACAAGACTTTACTTTAAACTACTAGTTTTAATTTGAGGAAACACAACATGTTAGCAGTTAACTTTAGTGTGTATAGTGTTTGTGTGTGTGTGTGTGTGAGAGACTTATACCTCTGGTCCCCATGTCCCCTTTAACTCCTTTCAGTCCATCCAGTCCATGAAGTCCCAGTGGTCCGGGAGGACCTGACATAACAAAATTAGTCATGAAAACCAACTGTACAAACACATCTGTATGTTGTAATTTGTCGGTTCTAAAACCACCATCATGTAAGTAACGAGTGCTCAGCTTCCCCAGTTAGTCACATGATGTTGGTTTTGCAGGTCCTGGATGTCCTCCTGAAGAGTCTGGTGACCTAACTGTACAGTCGACTGAGACGTTCTGAGTTTGTCAGGCTTTTACATTTGAAGAAGAAATATTCCTCTAAAAAGAGTCATTTTAAACAAGTTTCCTTTACTCATGACAGCAGATCTGACCTTGGAGTCCCGGGCCGCCTTGCGGTCCTGGAGGACCATCGGCACCTGCTTCACCTGGAAGACCTGGAAGACCGGGTCGACCTCTGGCACCTCTGGGACCAATCACACCTGGTGGAGACATACAGAATGTGAATGAGGCAGTCACCTTAAATTCTGGTGTAGTATCATGACCCTTATGAGCTACTGTACCTGGTTCACCTGGATCTCCACGGAGGCCTGGATCTCCTTTGCATCCTTTCTGTCCTGGAGCCCCAATGAAACCAGATTCTCCAGGATCTCCTCGAGGTCCAGAAAGTCCTAGAACAAGGAAAACAGAAATGAGCAGCTTTCTTACTGGGCATTCATGCCAAACGCGGCGTGAATTTTCGCCTTGTATGTACTTACGACAAGTAATCATGACTAGTACTTGCGTTCATGTACGGGAAATTTCATTACG
Source organism: Pseudochromis fuscus (assembly GCA_900323345.1). Classification (NCBI taxonomy): domain Eukaryota; kingdom Metazoa; phylum Chordata; class Actinopteri; family Pseudochromidae; genus Pseudochromis; species Pseudochromis fuscus. Next base: position 8,164 of record OOFC01026578.1, on the reverse strand, counting down.
TTTATTTGCATGGCGTGGCGCAACTTGACGTGAATTTCCATCTATTTGCGTCCTCCCATTCACTTATTATGTAATCACATCGTGCGACAAATCATGCATCGCTTGGTGTGAATGAGCTGTTGATGTAACCTCCGACACTCTTACTGTCGCACAACGCAACCCAGATCGTCACCTGAGGGGCCGAAGTCTCCAGGAGGCCCCTTGTCTCCTGGTGGACCAGGGCAGCTGGTAGAGTCTCCTTTGTCACCTGAAACACAGACACACACGTTTACACAACAACCTGCACAGAGGAAGACCACAAACTGTATTTCACTGATAAAACTCTTTCTCGTACCTTTGGGTCCTGGACATCCTGTGCGACCAGGGACTCCAGTTTCACCAGGACATCCCGAGTCACCCTGCAACCAAAACGGAGAACAGATTAAAACTTCTGATCATGAAACATCCATATAAGAGGAAACGCTACGATTCTCTTACTGGATCTCCAGTTTCTCCAGGGAAGCCGATGAATCCTGGAGGACCTGTGCGTCCAGGTGGTCCTGGAGGTCCTGGCTTGCCATAAAGTCCTGGGGGTCCTGGGGGCCCTACAATGCCCAGAGGTCCAGTGATGCCTGGAAACCCTGACCTACCTGTAGCTCCTCGTACACCTTTACTTCCTGTGGAGAAAGCATGTGTTTGAAATGAAAAGGTCCTGGTGGCCTCCAGAGCATCATGGGAAATGGAACTTCACTGTAAGCTTTTTTTCCCCCAGGTCACGGCCTCTGCTGCTGATGTTTATAGTAACAAAGTTAAGATATCACTCTGACCTCGTGGTCCAGAAAATCCATCGATGCCTGGAGGTCCTGGTTTTCCTGTCTCTCCTTTTATGGAGATAAAGTTGGTTTCTCCTGGAGGCCCCACAGCCCCTTTATAGCCTGTAGGGGGCACATGGGACAGGTTTTCCTATGTTAGTACACAGTACTGTAGAAGTACTGCAGTAGTAGTGTAGAGTTTACCTCTCTCTCCTTTTGGTCCTTCACATCCTGCAGCTCCATCTTGTCCGTTGGACCCTCTTTCACCGGTACTCCCTGCTATTCCAGGGGCTCCAGCCCTTCCCGAGGCCCCCTGCCCTCCAATACCACCCTGTGGCCCCCGCAGACCTAAAACCAGTATTTCAGTGAAGCTGCCATTGTCAGGAAACATTCAAAGAGTTGTGATGGAGGGAGCAGCTTACCTTTCTGACCATCTGGCCCTGGCCAACCTGAGTCTCCACTGGGGCCAGAGGAGCCCTGAGGCCCTGGGTACCCAGGAAAACCTGGAGTGCCTGGTTTACCAACAGGACCTTGGGGGCCAAAACCTGGAAGACCCTCAACCCCAATGTCACCTTTCTCCCCTGGAAAACCTGGAAAGAAAAATAATTGTGGCATGGAATAAAAGTGTAAAGATTTTAAATTTAAAGAAAAATTTAAAATCTAATTAAAATGTGAATTGAATGAAGTAAACTAAAAAAGAATCTTTAGGACCCAGAGTTTACCTGGGGGTCCAATGGGTCCCTGAAGGCCAAAAAGCCCTCTTATACCAGGATCTCCTGCAGCACATCCATCAGGTGTTGGTCCTGGGGGGCCAGTTATACCTGGAGCCCCGTCCTCTCCTTTCTGGCCCTTGGCTCCGGGTGCTCCAGCCAATCCAAGGACACCTATGCAAACACAGTCAATGATTTTCATAGTTTATTCCAAACATCTGTGATCCACAGCTTTTATTTTGAAGGTTTAACACCTAGACAAGAAGTCTGTCTTACTTAGTGAAACTCTGAAATCCTAAGTTTCTCTGACAAATTGCATAATTCTAATTAACCTGTTAGTCCATCAATGCCAGGGGGGCCTGGGACTCCTTTAGGTCCCGGAGAACCCAGTGGTCCTGGGAAGCCAATAGGTCCTGAGGGCCCAACATCAGACTCCCCACCTGGTCCTCGGAGCCCAGGAGAGCCTGGGAGCCCTGGAGAGCCTGGTATATAGAGAGATTAAAAGATTGTAAGCAATGCTGATACACAGATTTTATATCCAGGTACCTTCTGACCACAGGAGCTTTGCCTCGAGGAACAGGGACCTCCTGAGGAAGTCGATCATCTACTTCAACTGTAGGAACCAATATACACATCAATTCTGGGGGAAATGTAGTAACATCCCAAACATTACTTCTTGGGAAAAGCACCTTCTGAAAAAGGAACAATGTCGCCTGGAGAAACTGTCCAGTTTTAGGTGGATCTCAAACCTCCAGCTGATCTGTCCTAGTCTCAGAATGAACGAGTCAGTAAGAAAACCTAAATGCATCAGGAAGGGAATCCAACTCCGGGTGGATTACTCAGACCAAACAACCACCCGTTTGATAAAGTGTCTGTACACTGACTGTACCTGGATCTCCACCATAACTGAAGCCTTCAGGTCCTTCTTCTCCAGTATCTCCAACAAACCCTTGAGGTCCTGCAGGAGAAGAAGACATGTAAAGAGAAAGTTTTCATGTAACAGACAGGTGAGGGATATCTGGCAGGTGTTCTCAGGTACCTTGTCGTCCAGGTGGTCCAAGAAGTCCATCCTGTCCCTTATCTCCTTTAGTTCCATCCGGCCCAGTCACGCCACGAAACCCTGGAGAACCTGGGAGACCTGTGAACCCTGGGGGGTGTGGGCAGGTGAGCAGGAGGTCAGACAAGGGGTCAAACAGAAGTTGCACAGACAGGTGAACAAACAGATGTTACAGATGTTTACCTGGACTTCCAGAGTCTCCCTTCTCTCCAGGGGCACCAGGGTTTCGGGGTACGCAGGGCAGAGTGTCACCTAAAGGAAACCCAAGAGTCAAACAGGGAGGACTTACAAAGAATGTGGGTGAGGCACATTTTTGGGAAGTCACGGACACGTGGACTCTTGCAGAGGAGCGTTACCAACCTTATTTTGAAGTTATTTTACATTGGCTGTTACCTTTAACCCCTTTTGGCCCTGGGAGGCCAGGGAATCCTGCAGGTCCCAGGTCCCCTGGGAGTCCACGCTGTCCCACTACTCCGACTATGCCTGGTCCTGAGGGCCCTGAAGGACCTAAAAACCCCTTTGGCCCTGAAAATCCTGGGAAGCCTCTTTCTCCAGGAGAGCCGGTAATACTTTCACCCTGAAACAGATTTAAAGATGTTTGGTTTTTTGTTATTTGTACTTTCCTGTTCTCCATCTACATATCCTCTCAAGTGTAAGCAGACCTGGGGTCCGGGGTTTCCAGGCACCCCTGGAGGTCCATCGAATCCTCGTCTCCCTGAGAATCCTTGTCGACCTGCAGGGCCTGGTTGACCCCTGTTTCCCTTCTCACCTGGAGACGAACGTTACATCATTATTCAGTTTTTCTGGCACTTCAGTTTCTGTTTCTGTCACGTGACACTGTTTTAACTCAGTACTTCTAAAAATTGATGACATGTCTGGCTGATGGTATGAGTGGAGCAAATTAATAAAGTTCATCACTGAATCATAAACAGTTTAAATATTAGACTAACATACGATGATAAAAAATTTAAAAACAAAAGTGGGAGGTGGGTGTCAGATGCACAGACAAGTGATGAACTTACCTTTAACATCCACCACTGTGAAATCTCCCTTCTGACCTTTGAACCCTGTGACACCTCGAAATCCAAGTGGGCCCTGAGAACAGAACAAGTAATCAGTTATTAACTGGTCAAAGTGTTAGCATTACAGTCAGCTCTGAGCTGCTGAGATGACCTCTGACCTTGCTGCTTGCTAACTCACCTGTTCACCACTTACTCCTCTGTCTCCAGCTGTACCTCTCTCTCCTCTCAGACCTGGGACTCCTAGGACTCCTGGGAACCCTGGAGGCCCTGGGTCACCCGGAGGACCAGGGGGGCCCCTCAGTACAACTTCAGGTCCACACAAACAGTTACCACTGCTTCCTGAAACACATGGGTAGATTTTAAAAATATCATGCTGTTTCTCAGGGAAACTTCTCACAGCCTCTGTTCTTTTTGTGTTACTGACCTTTAAAGCCTGGGAAGCCCTGGGCCCCTGGGGGCCCCTGTGCGCCTGGGTCTCCAGGCTGTCCTGGGATCCCAGGAAGACAGTAAGTACCTGCAGAGAAAAACAAGAATTTGGCACAACAACAACAGGAGGTGATTTAAATGAATGAAGACAATTTCACTCAACCACCTTTGGATAATGACATCGCTGGCTATATTCTGCAGGTACAGGACCATAAGTGAACAACTGCAACAATACCTGGAATACCCGGCTCTCCTTTAGGTCCTCTGGGTCCAGGACGTCCTGGTTTTCCAGGTTCTCCAGGTGTGGATCCATCTGTAAACACCTGGCCTGGATCTCCTCTGTCCCCTTTGGATCCTGGAACTCCCCTCGGACCCACGGCACCTGCTGGGCCTGAAGACAAAAGCACAGAACTAACACACCACTTTAAATCTCAGTGGGAAACATCAACCTCATACGACTTAAATCTGAACAGAAAACACCAACCTCGCTCCACTTTAAATCTTGGCCATCATCCTTTTAGAACCTTAAATATAACCTCATTACCCCGCTGACCTAAGTCATTCTCATACCACCTTGAATCTGATCAGACCACCCTCAAACCATCTGAAATTGGACCGTATAATTTTCGTACCACCTTACATCTTAACGTAGCACCTTTAAATCTGTCCACATAACTCTCATACCACGGTAAATCCGACCAAGTTCCTTTTAGTTTAGCTCATTCTGATCACAGATAATCTATAACCAATGACACAGCAGAGGGTAAATGTATTCAGAGATCTTCATCAATTACAATAAATGTGATGGAGCGTATTGACTCACGTCTCAATGATCAGATAAAGAGAACAAATCAATAATGTGAGATGAACTACAGTATATGATTCAGTTAATCAACACCTTGTCACTACTAAGTAATCGGCAGTGGCATTGAGAGAGTGTGCACTGACTGACCAGGTATTGATCTGCCTGGGGCTCCTGGGGGGCCCTGCACTCCCATTGGCCCCAAGTCTCCTGGGGGCCCACTTAGTCCAGTGGCTCCGGGGTCCCCGACATCACCTGGAGGACAGGAGGCAGTGACATAAGACCACAGAGATGATGTTCCACTAATCGATTGGCATATTGATCTTTACCTGTGTGTGTGACTTCCATGTCTTGAGGGAGGCCTTTGGGTCCAGGATCTCCCATGAAGCCCTGAAAACCAGGTCACATGACAGGAGGTTTAAAGACACTTTTAAAGTCACTTAAAATAGAGAACGAGATCTGACCAGAGAAGAAGACCTACCTTTGGACCTTCTCGTCCAATTAGACCCGGGAGTCCCGAACTTCCTCTGATCCCCTAAAAACACAAACACCAACAAAGAAGATGAACCTCTGAGTAACCACAGTGCAGAACCACATCGACCAACAAGAGGTCAGTGTTGGACTCACCTTGAAACCTTTCTCTCCAGGCAGTCCAGGTTCTCCAGAGAACCCCTGAAACACAAACACAACAGCCCCAACATTCAGTAATACTGATCAATACTGCTCCAATAACGTCAATAGGGACCATAACTCACCCTCCGTCCAGGAAGTCCAACAATCCCCTTCTCTCCTTTGATGCCGGGGAGAGTGTCCAGACCCTGAAACACAGGGAACCTCATCACCTCCACATTCTCAATGTTGGATATTATCAATAATCCTGAGGAATGCAGATCAGAGCAGTACCTGACATCATCTCAGGAGCAAAGGCATAAAACACATTTTATTCACTACTATCTGGAGAACCTGACATTCTCAAGGTTTGATCTGTTATTTAAACTTACTGGCAGCCCCTGAACACCACACACTCCTTTTATTCCCTGAGGGCCCTGAAAAATCAGAAGAACGCAAGATTAAAATCCAACATTAGAACCAAAACAACCCCACATACGAATACCACAATATAACTTCATCTTAAAACCTACAGGGACTAACATGCAAACATTAGAACTAAAACAAGGCAACATTAGAACCCCCAACAGAACCTGACCACAGATCCAATGAAACCCAACAATAGAACCCAGCATTAAAACCAAAAGAAGCCAATCTTTGTACATTGCTATACCACATTAGGAGTCCTGATAGGACCTAACATTAGAACAAAAACAACTTAATCTTAGAACCTGGTGTTAGAACCCAATATCAGAACAAAACTTTAGAGCTCAAAGGACATTAGAACCCACCGGAACCATCCAAAAATCAACAGAATTACAACCAACAGAAGAGGAACCGCTGAACAGATAGAATAAAGCTGTAATCTGATTGGTGTAACAGAACAAAGTCCCGCCCACCTGTTCTCCTTTGATATACAGGTCTTCTGGAGGGTCAACATACTCAAATGGCCCTGGAGGCCCCTGGAGACCCTGATCCCCCTGAGGACAACACATGGTATTGCAGTTTAAGTATTGACACCTCACAGTACTACTATTGCTAATACTATGACGTACTGCAATAGTACAGATTCTACACATTGCTGCAGCACTACATAGTAGCTCTGAAGCTTCAAACTCTACTGTCTGTCATTCTTCTGACCATGCCCCTGACATCACATCAGGTGATTTTCTACAGTGATATCAGTGAGGGGCGTGGCCAGAAGGACACCGTCTTCCTGCAGGGAGGTGATGTTTACAGTGCAGTAGTATAGTATAATGATTATAGGATTATAATAATTTCTGTATTTTTTCTATTAGTTATACCTCATCTCCTTTTTGTCCAGGGAGCGATCGACCTTTCTCTCCCTGAAACCCAAAAACAAGCATCGGCAGCTGTTACTAACACCAATCTATAATCAATAGTCAATCAGAGGAAATGTTTCTGTCACTGGAAGCACACGTTTACAGCTTACACAAAAGACAATACTGCTGCAACTATACTACAATACTGTATGTACTACTCACAGGTAGACCCCTGGAACCAGGCAGACCAGGGATACCCTGCACACAGAGAGAAAGGTGTTACTGATACAAGTAATAATTATAGATTTCATACATATTAAAAACAAAAAACCTGCTCTCCTGGGTGGTCTTGTGTCTCCTTCAAGCTCGGGTCCTCTACCAGAGGCCGGGGAGCCTGAGGGTTCTGCACAGGATCTTAGTTGTTCCAAGGATTGTGCTCTTCTGGACCGAGGTCTCATATGGTGCTCTGGCTTCCACAGAGCTTAATGATGAGCTGGTCACTTGAATCAGGTGTTGGAAGAGGGAAACATATAAAACATGCAGGATAGCGACCCTCGAGGACCAGGTTTGCCCCCACCCCTGCTGTAGATCCTTGTGAATCAGGGAGTTAATGTGACGCTCATTCTTGGCATACAGCTTGATGTCATCCATGTACATGAGGTGGTTGATGGTCATTCCACTTCGGAACCGGGAGCCAAAGCCACTCTTGTTGATGATCTGGCTGAGGGGGTTCAGGTCTATGCAGAACAGCAGGGGGGACAGAGCATCCTCTTGGTACATTGCACATTTGATGCTCACCTGTGCCACTGGCTTTGAGTTGACCTCCAGAGTTGTCTTCCACAGCTTCATGGAGTTCTGGATGAAGCCTCTTAGTGTCCTGTTGATGTTGTACAGCTTCAGACACTCCAGTATCCATGTGTGCAGCATTGAGTCAGAGGCTTTCTTGTAGTCGATCCAGGCCGTGCAGAGGTTGGTGTTCCTGGTCTTACAGTCTCCTGCAGTTGCCCTGTCGACCAGTAGTTGGTGCTTGGCTCCTCTGGTATTATTGCCAATTCCTTTCTGAGCTTTGCTCATGTATTGATCCATGTGCCTACTCATCTTAGCCGCTATGATGCCTGACAGGAGCTTCCATGTAGTACTCAGGCATGTTATAGGTCGGTAGTTTGATGGCGTGGGTCCCTTGGTTTCATCTTTCATGATGAGGACCGTCCGACCTTGGGTCAGCCACTCTGGGTGGGTCCCTGATGTTAGCAGCTGGTTCATTTGTGCTGCCAGGCGTTCATGGAGTGCAGTTAGCTTCTTAAGCCAGTAGGCGTGAATCATGTCGGGCCCTGGTGCTGTCCAGCTCTTCATCTTAGATACCCTGGCCTGGATGTCTGCTGTAGTGATGACCACTGGATCTTGTTCTGGGAGGCTGCTGTGTTCTGCCTGGAGGGCAGCCAGCCATTGGGCTTGGGTGTTATG
>OOFC01026573.1:9044-21502 GCA_900323345.1 Pseudochromis fuscus | reverse complement strand
TGATTCTCCGTTTTTGTTTTCAGATGTCAAGTTGGTGATTACACAACACTCTTCAATTCTATTAGCACTGCCTGCCTGTTCCTTCTCCTGTTCGTCTCGTCTCGTCCTGTCTTGCTTTTGTTTCCCCCTCAAATCTCTGCGGTGTAGCACTGTCCTCCCTGGCTCATGATAGGGAAATCTAATAAAAAAAAATGTCAGATTAGATTCCATGGAGGGCTGGTGATGGTCACTCACATGCACTAAATATGAAAATATTTGGCTGCAAGACTAAAATATGCATCAATCTCATAAAAAGTTGGCACCCCCTTTCCTGGTGCTAGACGATGAGAAAAAATACAGACCAAAAAAAAAAAAAAAAAAGACTCTTCTAAAAGTTCCTGATACTTATCTTTGATTCCTCCTGCAGGACAGACAATTCTGTGAAGAATCACTGGAACTCCTCCATCAAACGTAAAGCAAAGCTGGGATTCTACAAAGACCACGCTGACAGCATTTCCCTTGATATTCAACACTTTGTGGAGGGAGAGGTACAGTAGTTTAATTTAAAACATACAGTATAAGGCTCATCGGTTTTCAGTTTAAAGAGGTCATATTATGCTTTTTGTTTTCACTCTCTGTTCGTGTGTTATGTGCCAGTTAAAGCTGCAAAGTTACCAAATTTTAAGTCCAAAGCAAAGAGAGACATTTTCCCACAGAAAGCACATCTCCTGAAGTGTCTGAAACATACAGGCTGCAGGCAAGTTCACACCAAAAACACAAATTAACTACACAATGGGAGAGTGATGCATACAGTCCTGCTGTGGCAAAGATTAGGGGATTTATAAAATATGCAAACTGAGAAAGCTGGCGCAGATTTTTCTGTTTAAATTTAAGATGTTTAAGAAGTTATAGTCAGTTATAGTAGTAAGGAGGTTTCTTCCTGTTAGAAAAGAGTTTTTCCTTCCCACAGTTGCCAAGTGCCAAAGTGCTTGCTTGAGGGGGTACCGACTGTGGGTTCCTTTTCACATTCTAAAGTTTTGCCTTTAATGGGCCCTATTCAAGTGTCTGATCTTTTTATTAGTGTAAAGCGTCTTTGAGCATTTGTTAAAAGCACTCATAAATAAAATTTATTATAATATTATTATAAAAATGTCTTCTTTACTTCGGCACCAATACTACAATCAGAGGTTGAAAAAAAGCTAAAGCTGGCATGCTAGTTGAATTTTTAGAGCAGTGTGGACCTCAGCAAGCAAAAGGAACAAAAGCTGAAGAATTAGAAGTTCAAGAGAGAGCATAATAATGATGATACAAATATAGTGAATATGTTCTTTTCTGTGCAAAAACGTAATAAAGTCATTCAGAACTAGAGCTCCACAACACCTGAAATGAATGGTTTAAAGTATCATATGTTCGAGCATCCAGATGATCTGGTCCAAGAAGAGATATCAGCATTAATAAAGACAATATGGGAACATGGTGGTCTGCCAAAGGAATGGAAACACTCCTGTCATTACAGAAACTTGGTAAAACAGCAAATGAACCAGGCTCTGGTCACACAGATGCACTTCCAAGGGTGTTATGTACTAATGAGACACATTGTACAGACATACAACTGTGTTCCCTTCAGTAACGGATGTTTCTGTCCACTATCAGAGTGGCGTTATGGTTGGAGGATCTGCTCTGGGTTCTGTCTTGCTAGATTTGGACGTCGGAGATGTATTTATTGACATTGAGAAAGTGTGTGATGTGTTGTGGAAGGAGGATTCAGTTACAGAGCTGTGTAATGCTGAGGTACACAGCAAGATGTTAAAGTGGAATTGAGAGATTGTACTGTTCAAATAAAAGGAGGTGGTGCTATGTAAATGGAGAAAATATGAATAATGGGACCTCTCCAGGAAAGTGTAGTCAGCTCACTGGAATCATATGAATAAAAGGTTGGAAGTTGAAGTTCTTATACGCAACAGCAGCTGGTGCTGAACGAAGTAGTGGTAGACATGGGGTTTTAAGATTTCATTTATAAAATACAAGCATGTGGTCTATTTTTTAACATACATCACAGCAGGACCTAGGGTTAGATAACAAGCTCTTTTTGAAGAGTAAAAATACTTAAATTTCAGAATTTCTGGTTTGAGGAGAGACTGGCGTGGAGGGTGCATGCAGAGATAAGATAACACTTTTTTAATCCCTAAAGGGGAATTAACACCAAACACCCAGACACACATATACACACACCTGTTATGAAATAAAATACATAAATATAAAAATAATAACAATGTATTAAATATTAAAGATGGGGATTTATTTATATGAATGTCACGCAGTGCTAACAGTGTTACATTATTATAATAGCAATATTAAGTTAGCAAGTGCAGCATGTGTTGTCTGTAAAAAGTGTCCAGTGCAGTGACGAGAGCAGATGATGAGTGGAATGAACCAGAGTTGTACAGTCAAATGGCTGCAAGAACAGATTCCCTGTGGAAACCTTCTTTGCTGCAGTGGGGCGGCAGCAGTTTGTAATGTTCTGTGGGGTGGATGGGACATATTCTCCATGGTTGCTGACACCTGTGTCAATATCCGCCTCTCAACCACCATCTCCACCATGTCCAGTATATCTGTTTCTCTGAGCTGGCCTGCCTGAGGGTCTTATTCAGTCTGTTGATGATCTTATTCACAAGATAGTTTCCAAGTGTGATATAGTGTGTGGTGGGAACTGACTGGGGAACATTAATGATTATGATCTGCAGGACGCTCGTAAGATCAACAATTTATTATTTACCATATTATTAGTACAGCGACAGTCAGTGAAAATCACTTGAAGATTTGAAAATTGGAAGAAAAAGAAAGATACAAGATTTTACTTTGAAAACTGGCTTTCACAGAGACAAATCAACTTTTTAAATCAGTGATGAACACAACTAAAACGGTACAACCAGATAAGTTAATGCACACAATCCAGATTTCACAAACCATCAATGTGTCCACTAGTGGCATTGATGCAGGTAAGGGGTTAGGGTCAGGCCTAAAAAACAAAGACAGATAACCAATCCTTGAATTCTCACCTAATAATAAATCTAAACAATGACATGTTTTTGACTTTTGATGAACACAAAATCACTGAAGCATGAAATTCACCGGTTTGAATCCTTAGACTATTGAACTTATTCTTTATGAATACATCTGAATGTAATATACATTAAAAAAATTGCCTAAACATTGCCAAGCATTTAAAAAAGTGAAATAAATTGGGGTGATGTGTTTTCATTGATGTCAGAATATATGGTGCACGGGACAGCAGCTCTCTCCATTCCAAAGAAGCAAAATGTGTCGCAGACATATAACATATGAAATGGACAAAGCAAGTGAGGCTCAAAAATCAAGCCAAAGCAGAAGTGCAAAAAGGTGTAATACGCCCGACAGCTTCTACATGCTGGCTCCAAAAAATTCTAGCTCCAGTTGACTTAATTTCAAAAATGGTAATTTTCAGTCATGAAATACTCTGTCAATACTTTTGTTTTTTTCACAAGACATTCTGATGTCATTCGATGAAGTTAATTAATCTCCTCAGTCATCTTGTGGTCCATCTGAAAAACAAAATTAAGTAGATATTAGGCTTCAAAAAGTAGAATACTTAGGGGTGTGGTTAGCTGGATTGACAAGCCTGGTCTCCAATGAGAGTGGCATTGAGATCAAGTCTCATAGACATTGGACAGTGATCTCAGGTTCAAAGGTTAGACCCGCCTCCTTAAGTGTCCCTTCATATACAAATATGGTCACTTCTAGCTCCTAACAACCAACATGCAGATCTCTTTGCTTCAAAACGTGACTCTACAAACCAATAGGTGATGTCCCACTTGCTTCGTCCATTTCTATAAACAGTCTATAGTTGAAGGCTAAGCACTTGTTTTAAGTACCACACTTATTAATATTCTTCAGTTGAAATAGAGAAAACCACATTGGCTGGAAAATTACTGGTCTAAATGTAAGCAAATAGATCAAAACAATAATTCATCCAATGTAATCTGACAGACGGCCTGTAGAGGGCAGAAGCGCGCCGTTGCTCTCTTTAATCCCACTATTAGAAGAAGAAAACTTGAGTAGTTGGTGTGGACATGATCAAAAATGTTTTTCCAATGCGGACACAAATTCACATTGCTTGCATTTCCAAAGTCAAACACGGTGAAAACCCGGTGGTTAAAATAAATGTTGACCGTCGTCTCCACGCGCCACAGCGCCCACCTGTGACTGTGTTCCCGCCATTTTTACCGAGGACTGCTTGACCCGGAAATGGTCGAACACCCGGCTTTTGGAGGCGGCTGCTACTGAAAGAGGGGCCAGCACCGGGGTGTTGGGTTGGCCTGAAGACTCACGGTCTGTAATGTGCTCTGTAATAACGAGGCGGCTACTTATTCTTGTTGGAACAAGCAGCCGTAAACACTGTTTCCGGCTAGCTTACTAGGAAACTGCATAGAGCTTTGAAGTCCCGCCCCTTCCCGTGTACCATCGGGGAACCTTATCGTAGGAAGACTCTTTTGAGAGAAACTGCGCCTCTTAATAAACCGGCAGCAACCACAGGGGTCTGACAAGCTGGGGTAAAGTTGGACTAAAGACTGTAAAGAATTAAAATTAGCACATGGGTGAATATTTTCATCTAGGTTATCGTCCTTCAGGATCAATTCATTGTCATTGTAGCTGCATACAACGATTTTAGAATGCTACTCTATGGTACATAACAATCATAAAATAGACATGAACAGCTAGATTGAAATAATCAATACTAGAATAAATAAAATGGTATTGCACATAAGTTTACCATAAAGTGCTGAACCTAGTAGCATGGATAAATACCTAAGACTGCACTGAAACTGTATAGCACATCAATTTAGTTACACTGCTGTGCATAGTGACATAAAGAATAAGAATAATATGAAAACTACATTAACAGATGGGTGGATGATGAGTTGATCATGACTAAGTTCGGTTGTGTTCAGTGTGGAAGTTGCACAGAAACTGTCTCTGCATCTGGTGGTTTGTGTTTTGATCGACCTGTACCACAAGCCACAGGCAGTAACATAGGTGATGGCTGGAGTGGGTGGAATCTTTGCTGATTCTGATGGTTCTACTGAGGGAACATGAAGTGGTGAGCTATCTGTAGTGTGTGGTGGTGCACAGTTTGGAGCGCTTTCTTGTCTTATTCAAGTGATGTTGAGTCAGGGCAGCTTGACTTGGTTGAGGATTCATGAAGATGTTTTGCTTCTCATCCAAGAGGCTTCTTCAGCTCTAAGTGGTAGAGAGCGGCAAGTATGCCACAAAACATCTTCATCGATCTTCCAACAAGTCAAGCTGCCCTGACTCAACATCACCCAAATCTCACGCAATGTGTATGATGTGAATTACACATACAATGTTGTAATATATAATTTAATCACATAGAGACAGTCATAGTTTGTGACAAAGAGAGTGAAGTACTACTTAGTTTTGTGTGAAACATTACAAACATGTAAACCTGTTCTAGTAGAGACCCAAAATAAAATTGTAAATCTTTAAGTGAACATATTGTGGCTTCTTTAACAGATTCCCACCGTTTAAACAGGTTTTTTTCCTCCATGACCTTTTCAGTTCATACATTTAAAAGGAACCCCGACTCTAACGACAGATCGGTCTAGAAATACAACGGTAGACCTCTACTATTTAAATACACTGACAAAAATGTTTTAAGTTATAAAATCCGTTTTGTTTATAACATAATTTAATACATGTTGGCCGCCATTTTTTCGGGTGCGCAATGCATTCTGGGTTGATGACGTAGCAAGGTTGCGAGCCGAGCCGAGCCACGAGCGAAGCGAACCACGTCGGATTTGTTGTTGTTTACATTAACAAAATGCCACACTGTGCGGCTTTTGGGTGCAATTTCGAGTCCAAGAACAATAAACACAGCGAGGTAAGCGTTCATTGCTTTCCTAAAGAAAGAAAATTAAGGAAGCAGTGGGAGGATGCGGTCGGAAGAGTTCAGCTGCCCCAAGACCCGCGGCTGTGCTCCCGTCACTTTAGCTCCGACGCTTTCGAGGCTTTTCATCGCCCTCATCTGATGAAAGAGCTCATTGGTGCAGCTGGGTATAAACGAAGACTAAAACCAAACGCAGTGCCTACCATCTTTCCTCACAAGGAGCCCAAACGCCCCCGAGTAACGAGTGAAAACCGGGTTAAAAGACGTGAAAAGCGGGAGGAGTTGGACCGGTGGACAGCTAGCCCAGGGGAGGGGCAGTCTACTTCTTTCAGCAGCTACGGAGGATCCGCAGCCACCAAACTCCCAGTCCATAGTCGAGGTGACATCAGGCAAACCAGGGCAGACAAGCTTTAAAAATAATTAAATTCTAAGTTTGTTATTTGGATGTAGCTTTTGAAAAATTCAAAAACTCTTCTCTTTCACCTGAAAAAAATACTAAAGACTATCATTGTAATCATTGAGTTGAACTGCTGATTATGTATGAAAAAAATGAATGATATCATGTGTTGTGTTACAGGTGGACTTCAAATGTGACGTTGTATTAGATCCTGAACCAGCAACTCCTGAAATGGTAAGCTGACTATAGATGATTTTTATTTAAATTTGTTTTTTTTAATATAACTACTTAGTGTTAACTGTTTGCAACAAGGGTCTGAGAGTAATGCAGTTTCAATACTCACTATGTCCTGTACAGATTGTTGTATTGACAGTAAACCTGAATTTGACTTTTAAGATGTTCTTGGATACATGACTGTCACACAAAAAATTGTGTTTGTTTTTTTTTGTTTGTTTTGTTTTTTGTTTTTTTTATCATTATTTTCTTCTCAGATGCTTCTATGTGGAAACTTTGGTTCATCTCTTGTTCTCTCTACTCTGCTGTAGGTCAGCATTAAGAAAGAGAAGCAACCGATTGAGCATCAGATAGACAAGCAGAAGACAGCTGTTCCACCTCAACACCCTCTGACATCAGCAAGAGACATGTCTACCCCCAGTCCCTCTTTGCCTCCTAGTTCAAGTTCCAGTCCCAGCTCCAACTCTGGTGCTGCACCCGCAGTCATGCAGGTGGATCAGAAGAAGTTTGCCGATGCAGCGCTGAGGATGATCGCTGAAGACATGCTACCATTCAGGTGACTTGTACTTCTGTTGGCTGTCACAGTGTCGTCATTGGGCTGTTTTCAAAAAATGTTCTTAAAACTCTCTTTCCCCTGTAGTAAGACTACTTTTGAGTATTTGATGGTCTTGTTCACACTTGGTTGTAAAATGCATCTTAGGAGATTGGATCACAAGTGGACCGCTGATCCACATCTTTGTTTATACCTGCGTCATACTTGTGTTCAGATGTCCCTACAGCAATGCCAGGGGCCAGGCGTTGTTTTCACTTTTACTCTGCATTAGAGTGCCAGCTGTTGTAAAGAGAGGAGAAGCCAAAATGATTCAAAAACTATTGTTCAGCCGTTTCAGGTGAGAAGACAAAGTCGTTTACAAATTGCAAATGAGCGCAGGATGAAACGAAGGAGAAACAAGAAAAGCAGCAGGTTTTAGTTCTCCGTCAATGATGTATTTTCTGTTTCGTCCTCATTGGGGATGCATCAGGACACATTACTGTGTGCTAACACCATAGGGGAATCAAGTTTCTTGCATGGCCAGATTGCAGAAGTGTCTACTTGCAGCGTATTCACATCTGTTTGGGTTGCATGAATTGAAAAAGTTTTACCTTGAGCAACAAATTTGCATCATATGATCTCACAAAACCCAATCAGCGTCACTGAAGAGCAGTAACAGAGGATGAGCTTTTCTTCACCGTCTGTGTCCGTCCAGAGCTTTATGACACGACAGAGTCATGACTTTGACTCTGTACCGGGGTAAAACTAAGAAGGAGAGGAGATTTTCTTAGTTTCTGGGACTTCCACAACAGCTTAAAGGAGCAATATTTGTGATCTTTTTCATTGTTGATGGTGGAAGTGGCTGAACAGGCGGTTGCTGCAGCTTCTGGGAATATTCCTGTTGGCTGTTGTTTGTGTGTGTTGAATTTGCTTTGTTTGTGGTGTGACCACACTGACTGTATGCACATGAGGCAAAAATTGGCTACACTTTAGCGTTTACACAAATAATATGTGGTCACATGCATGCCAGACCACCTCTACATGTGGCCTGAGTGATCGGATTTCAGTGGGTCTTGGTAGTCATTTACACTTGTACGTAGTGCTGTCCAATTCTGATCTGATCACCCAAGACACTTCTTAAAACCAGGTGTAAACAGCCTCAATGAGTCACTGCACATCATTTAATGTTAAATACCAATGTATTTTCTCTTTGTTCCTCACAGTTTTGTTGAAGGCGCAGGCTTCAGGACGTTCATGAGCACCGTCAGCCCTGAATACAGCAAACTGTCCCAGCGTGCCATGGGCGTGCAGCTCTATGACGAAGTGGAAAGAACCATCAAGCCTCAGCTCATCCGAGACCTTAAAGCCTGCCTCGCCAAAACCAAAGATCGTGAAAGCGCCATTCATGTCACCTTTGACCTTTGGGCAGGGGATCAATCCCAGCCAGCAGAAGATCCGATCGTTGTTGTGCAGCTCCACTTTGTCAGTGACTTGTGGCAGATCCGGCGTCCTGTTGTGGCCTTCCGCCACCTCAGCCACAAAAACCTCAGCACTGCTGTGGCTCAGGAGCTTGAGGGTGTGCTGCTGAGTTTCGGCATCTTTCCTCAAAGCATCGGCTACGTCCTCACCAACCAGGCCAAAGAAGTCCTGACCGGGAACAACTTATTCTGTGACTATAAAATCATGCTCTCATCCAACAGGGGAGAACCAGATACAGATGAACTGATGGCATTTCTGTCAGACCAGACGTCTGAAACAGAGTCCCCCTTTTCAGAACTGGAGATTGGGACTAGGACCACCTGTGTTGCCAGAGCGCTGCAGAAGGTGATCAAGGAGGCTCTGAAACATGCCAGAGTAGTGGAGAATCTACTGTCGCAGGTTCACAACGTGGTGGCTTTCTTCAAGAACAGCGCCTACTGGAGTGAGGTAGGAGAAATAAACCTATTAAAATGTAACTTCCAAGCCCCCAAGTCTGTGTCTCTGTCCCACATTTTAGATTAAAAAGAGAAACAGCAGCTCCTGGATGTTTGTTTTTAATGACTCATCATTAGACACTTCCATATACATTTTTAAATAGTTTGTTTTTAAGTGGTTCACTATTCTTAAATCACAAACTTTGTAGATTGCTAATCAACATCTCAGTCACAAAACCAAGGTAATGTGTTTGGAATAGGTTGTCATGAATTTTGAGACTTTCTGATTGTAAGACATTTTTGTTGTTGTTTTGTTTGTTTAGGTTTTGTTGAAGGAGTGCAACGTGTCTCTGTGTCCCTCCTCCACTAACTGCCGCTGGAACTCCATGATGCATTCATTACGCCGTATGGTGCAGGAGTCTGCTTGGAGCACTGTTATGACTCTCCTGGCTCAGGCTCGCATCGAAGCCAGCGACACAGCCAGCTCTCCACCTTTGGTCATGGTCAAGAGGGAGCAAGTGATTGACATTCTGGGTCTCCTTGAGCCCTTTGAGGAGGCGTTGCAGGTCAGTGAGATCGTCATGTGTTTTTGACATAATGGATTGCTGTGTAATTACTTGTGCAGAGGTTTCTAAACATCTAAGTTCTTATATTTTTAATTTAATGTTGTGATTCTTCAGACTTAATTCAATGCTGAGATAGCCTCTGTAATATTGTATTACAGTATTGTTGGGGGAATGTGATGTGAAAATATTTTCTTTTTCCCTCTCTCTAACCTAGGTCCTTCAAGGTAATGGTGTGACCGTGTCATTCATCGTACCCTCCCTCATTGGCCTTGATAAGACCTTGGAGAGCCGCGCCACAAACTATTCGTTCTTCAGCAAGGCCCTGCGCACAGGCCTCCGCACACACTTCCAGACCCTGATTCATCAGAAGGACGTGGTACTGGCTGCTGTGCTTGACCCCAGGATCAAACTGCAGGTACTGCATTAGGATCATACATATCTCTTACTTTGGAATCACAATCTCACCCTGACTGTGTTTACTTTTGCAGCCTTTTCCTGACACCCAACCAGAGGAGAAGACAGATTTCCTAACACCACTGTCAAAGTCTCATGCTCGCAGCATTGTGGAATTAACCTTAGAAAGCATGGGGGGTTCAGCTGTTCCCGCTGTGGAGACAGGTAAAGACCAGTTGAACGATGAATTGAAAAAAGAACTGGGCGTGGAGGAAGAAAACCAAGGCAGTGCGGTACTTGAGGCATCTGGTGGCAGCTCAGACGACAACGACTGCAGTACAACCAGCCAAGATGACCTAAAGCGTAAGTCCATCTTCAGCTTCCTCCAGCCCCCTGCAAAGACACTGAAGATGTCTGAGCTTGATGCATACCTATCTGAACCACTCTGGGAAACCAGTTCCAGTCTTCTGTACTGGAAATCTGCTTCTCGGTTCCCTCAGCTACAAGACATAGCTAAGAAGCTGCTGGCAGTACCGGCCACTTCCGGGGGCTTTGACCGACTCTGTCCTATGGCATCGTGTATTGTAAAAGCCAGAAGGAACCGGCTGTCACCTCACACCACAGAGAGACTACTTCTGTACAAAAACTCTTTAAAGTCAAAGACCGGTAAAAAGCACAGTGGGTTTGGGAAACACTGACGGACCAAATGACAGGTGGGTTTGGTTATACTGTCCAAACGTCTTTATAGTTTGCTGTTAGTTACAGTTCACTGATGAGAGCAGTCTGCTCACAGTCCCTCTTTTATTAACTGATGCTGTCTATTCAAATGATTTAAGTTGTTGTCTAGAGACACAGTTTGCCTTTGCCTTTCACACAAACCAGCTGGACTGTACTTCATATAAATACATAGTAAATACTTGTAAAAATGTTTTTCCAAGTGTTCATATGCCTTTTTTTGTTGCTGGTTTGGTTCAAGCTAAAATGAATTCCTTTGGAAATGTGCTGCTGTGACCTTTTG
Source organism: Pseudochromis fuscus (assembly GCA_900323345.1). Lineage (NCBI taxonomy): Eukaryota > Metazoa > Chordata > Actinopteri > Pseudochromidae > Pseudochromis > Pseudochromis fuscus. The sequence continues at coordinate 10,526 of OOFC01026573.1, read as the reverse complement.
CCATTAACACAGAATCATACACACCTAGCTGTGCCATCACAACCATCAAGATGCAGTCAAATCACCAAGAAACACCAACCTGACAAGTGACATTTGTAATTGATAAACTGTCTACAAAGTGTAGATTGGACTGTGTTGGGTCACTTGGGAATAAAACCCGTTATTTTAAAAATTGTTTGTCTTCATTTTTATTTGTCAGCGTTGCTTTAAAAGAGCTACAATTAATTATATTTATGTTACTGCTCATGGGAGTTGGACATTATTTGTCAGACAGACTTTGAAAGAAGCTAAAGTTCATGTTGACAGCTTACAGTGAACTGATATCATGATGGTTGTTTATAATGTGCAAATAAACACCAGTATGAACTTCTCCACATAAAAATATCCAGGGATGTACTTAGATTAAGTAATAACGCCGTTTCTTTTGATAGTTTTCATGCATACCCATCCATTTCTCAGTTATTTTGGAGCACTGGCCGGAATATGAGCTGAAAAATGACAGTATTGATTAATTTGAATTTATCTGGATGAGTTTATTAACATTATCCTTTAAACATGTTCTCGTGTTTAGAAAATGATTAATTTAAACATTTATTTAAACTATTGTATATAAGATACATATTGTATCAACATATCACATTTTGCATCATAATTCACCTGCCACACTCAGGAGATCTTGTATTTCTTTTCTCTTTGTATTTGAAATTAGTTTTACACATTATATGCATATTATATATTTAATTTTTCAACTTGTGACCCTTGTGAATGCATTATATTATATTACATTATATTATGCAATTATAATATTAGTTTGCTACATTAATGCTTTGGCAATATTATCAACACAGTCGTGCCAATAAAGTGTTTTTTTAATTTATTTAACTGATTAGCGAAGAAGTAAAGGAAGAAAAAAGAAAGAATTGATTGGCTGGACAGACCTCCTACGTCATACAAAAACAATGCGTCAGTTTGTGCTTCCGGGGTCACGGCTGCTCCTCCCACGTGTGCATGGTGGAGAAGTGATAATCATGTTACTACTGTTTTAAAATTTTACTGAGACAAGTAAAGTCGGTCTGTCGGTTTCTGTTCGGGGTGAAAGAAAGAAGCAGTAGCTTTGGTGGGACGGGGAAGTGAGCTGAAGCTAACTAGCTGAGGGTAGCTAGCTAAAAGTTAGCGGCATGGCTCTGTACATGAAAGCCGCTGAGATCCTGGACAAAGTGGAGAAGAAACAGGGCGCTCTGAAGACTTTGGTTTACGACAGTAAATTCTCGAACATCAAGCAGCTGTTCGCTTTAGTCTGTGAGACCCAGAAGTTTTCCTCCATCCTGCAAGAGATCATCGAGTCCACCAAGCTGCTCAAACAGACCAAGCTGAAGATGCACCTGGCGAAGGTGCTGGTGTACGACCTGCTGATGGGACAGGGGCTGAAGTGCGGGGGTGCCTGGAAGGCCACGATGATGAAGCATCGCCCCAGGCTGCAGG
>OOFC01026567.1:0-11547 GCA_900323345.1 Pseudochromis fuscus | reverse complement strand
GAGGACACAGAGGAGCACTCCAACTTTGAGGGCTTATAAAATCCAAACGATTCGAGGAATTAAAAATCCCCAAAGGCATTTTGGTCAGCACTGTCTCCTCTGTCATCTGTTAAGTTTTCAAGGTGCTACCATATACGGTCTGGGAGGAGATAGTTTTTAAAGAAAGTGAAATTTTGGCGTTCGATTTAAGATTGGCGTGCAAAGTGTGGACTTCCTGTTGATTTTAGCCTAGGGGTACCAGCACGTGATTTTTAGGTCTTGATGAGTACTTCAATTCGGCTTTGGTCCCATGTCTCTGCGACGTTCCTGTGGGCCGCAGCGGGCGCCATTGTGAGCCTAGGTGGCGCTACAGAGACCATTTTGGCAGGGGGGGGTTTGGTTTTTCCATTTTATGAAATTTTTCACCAGTCCTGATGTCCCTGCCAAATTTGGTGAGTTTTTGAGCATGTTTAGGGGGTCAAATTAAGTCTCAAAGAGACGTACGTAGAAGAAAGAAGAAAGAAACACTACAGATACAATAGGGCCCTTGCCTCTGGTCAGGGCTCGGGCCCTAAAAAGATCCTACACTATGTTCACACTGAAGACGACACAGTTACAAAACGTGAACACCTATGAGTTGAAGTGTTCCTGAAACCCTCGCTGACGATGTTATGTCATCATCCAGGGAGCTGTGAAAGTTTGCAAACATGCGTTGTCAGTTGAGAGAACGTGGAGCTAAAGAACCGGCAAGTAGACGTCAGCTTGGGCTCATCCAGTTCTACCGCAGACCACCAGCTGCAATTAAGATCATTCCTTTCATTTTTCAGACACAGGAAGATTTTTTTGGGGGGGAGAAAATAGTGAAATAAATACTTGTGATTGGTTAAACTGAAAAGTTGAGGCTGGTCAACTTTTAAGCAGCAAGAAGTGTCGGACGGGCATCACTTTGTAGACTCACATCACAGTGTCTGTTTCCATCAGTAGTCTGAACACTGTTATTACTTTTGAATGCTACAACAGCTATGTGGTTATCATGCATGACTACGAGTGTTTTAAAAAATGTCACGTTTAAAGTCTTCGCGCAGGTAAGCCGACAGAAACTCTTACATGAAACAGGGGATATTAATGTTGCCATATAATGTTATATTTGTTTAGCAAGGTTTACCATCAGATGTACTTACAACTATCACTGAATTACTTTGTCTTGTCCAGTACATGCATACAGCAGGTTACACTTCTAGCTACAACCTCATCTTTTAGCCCAATGTGGTCCAGAATCATCCTGAACATTTGAACCCTCAATTTTTAGTTTGTGCTTTTGTCCTTCGGCAGCTGACCCGTCCCTGCAGCCGCTCTTGTTAAGAACCCCTCCTTCTGGTCTGGGGGGGAGCTCCGGTCGCCGTGGTCTGACCTTGCCTGCCAGTTTTCTGCCTCATCTCCCATGCCATCGCTCTCCTCTCTGACCTCTCTGTCAGCCGGGACCACAGGTCAGCAGTCTCTTGGATAATAGCCTGAAACGCTGCAGGGAGCAAAGGAAGAGAGGAGGAGAAGTTTGCATGCTTGTACAAGAGTGAAAAGAAGCTTCTTCTCCTGCCTCTGGTGTGTGTTAGTACTTACTGTGTGGTTTACTTGGTGGCAGCAGGACTGCACTGAATGTGTTCCCCAGATGTCCCTGAGCAAGGAGAACGAAGGAAACGCTCGGGAGTGCAAACAGGAAGTGGAAAGCATCACATGGGGCCGGGGAGACATCCTCTCATTCCTGAAGCGCTGCTCAGCTAATTGGCTCGGTGGGTGAAAGGCTTTTAGCCCATGGAGAGGCTACAGACCTCCCTGATAACACGGAGTCAGCAGACACTACAGCATCATTACTGACGGGGAGATATGACGACCAGCCGCAGCGCCACTCAAGCACTTTCACAGTTGCGGCGCGAACACCAATCATAGCTGTCTAACAGTGAGGCAGCGTCAATTATTTTCATGTTTGTTTTAACTGGCTCCGACTCCCCCCAGACAGTTTCCATGTCGGGCTGGGGAGCTATTCTCTTTTCCCTCTCAGTATTTTGTGAGCCATCCAGGGCTCCTAAATTAGACGCTTCAGACTGGTTTTACTGCGGCCTATCATCTCCTCTTGGCATTGTTGCAGACGTCAGGCCCCGTAGCCCCTGTTCTGCCGGGATGAGGCCATACTTTTGGAGGATTTTCTCTCTCTCCCGCTTAAACTTCATCATTCTTTTGGTTCAGAAGCCACAGCAGCTGTTTCAGGAGTCCTGTGCCCGAAATGGACTTCCAGGATATACTCTTCCCACCAAGTAATCTTTTTTTTTCATGTGACATATCCATGCAAACCATTCCTCGGTATTGCTCCCACTTATAATACCTCATCTGTCATGTCTGGGGCTTAAGCACTAATTTGGAGGTGGCAGTGAGTGATGATCTGGACAGCAGAGCGGAAAGGAACAAACTTCCATAGTTGCCTGAGCACTGTGATTATAACTTGTCATAAACAACAACAACAACAATAGCAAAACAACAGTTTAGGCCTATGCATAAATCTCGCTGCTTGGGTTGCGTGGTTGAGGCTGCAATGATTTCTGGGATGCGAGGCCGGAGCTGAGGTGGCAGAGGAGACAGGAGATAAAGAGCAGAGTGCAAGATAGGAGACAGAAAAGTCGAGAGTAAAGAGGCAAGAAGACAGTGAAGATAGAGGCGGTAGAGATATGAAAGGAAAGTGGAGTGTTGGGCTGAGGAAGGAGCGATGGAGGAGCATAAGGAGGAAGAAGAATGACAAGGGAAATGTGATGCTGGCTGCTACTGTCAGTCTGTGGAGGCTCAGTAACACCTCGCTGCAGAGAGCCTTTATCTGCCGACCCGCCCCCCACCAAACCTGATAAACACTCTGCCACTTTCAGACATCTCTGCACGCATGAAGCTCACAAATACACACAACCAGGAGCACACACTTTATGCACACATAAAGTCAATATGTGCTTCTTCTTATCAATACTCCCTCTGTTGCAACATCACATGATCCAACATCACATATCTGAAGCTGCTGTATTTTTCCCAGGAGGCACAGATGGATTTCTGGCATTGAAATGCAGTGAGCATGTGTTTTGGCATGTGCAAAAAAAAAGAAGAGAGAAGTAATTGATCAGTGGGACAATACAGTGCTGGTAAATAACTGGAAATGGAAGCAGACATATGTATCATATTTATGGACAACTGGCATGAATATATCAGGAGTGAGACTTCTGCTGCTCTCTGACACAAATTAGTTAGAAGTACTGTATGAAGGGAGGTGGAAATAAATGCCATTAGTACAAATTTGTTTTTTTTAACCATTAACATTGCTGTATTCACTGGATGATTTGTCAGTGTTTTTTGTTCAACAGTAATTTAGTATTTTCCAAGCTTTAGGATCTGTCCACAGTGGCTATGATCTTATTTTCATGTGCCTCTCTGGAAAACTTATGATTATGTTACAAAACAATCATGTTTCAGTATTTCTGCATTTCTTTGTTTTGAAGATAAAGTCTCTGGTTTACTTCAACAAGATGAGCTAAAACACTGAGAGAAATCAGCTCCTGGCAGGATCAGTTTCTCCTCCACTATCAGTGACAGTGTTGACAGTGATATTGTAAGTCCCACTTCTTTTGTTGGTGAGGGAGGTGAGAGGTGAGAGATGATGAGCTGGGTGACAGAATTGTGAGCACAGTGAAACAAAAGCTGAACAGAAAGAAGGTTTTTGTCCCCTGACTGTTGAACGTCCCTTTTATGTTGCTTTAATGTGTCCTGGGAAACATCACAAGGGGAAGACAGGCCACTCTGCAGCTGCTGTAGTTAGTTGTCTTGGAGAGACACACCTCTTCAACTTCTGGCTGAAGTGCATCAAAAACCAGCTCCTGAATCAGTGTGAATACTTTAATTGGATATCCGAGCAATTTCCATTCTGCCCTTCGACCTCTATATACAACCCAGTTGGATATGTCCCCAGCCAGCTACGGTACCTGCACACTGATACTATAAGCAGCTCTGTGTTCTGCTCCACAGGCCCCCAGCTTGTCACTTTCCAGCACATATGGCAAAATGAAGGCGCCACATTAACCATTGCATCATGCGCCTACAGTCGGGATTCATGAGCCCGAGGTCATTTACCTCACGTCTAGAGAGTGAGCATTTATACTGAGCATTTCAGATTTTTTAAATTCATTCATTTATGTGTCAGCACTGGCAGCCATTACTCCCCTACCTGGGTTTTCTTAACTGCATTTGTACATGAATGAATGGGGAAAATGAGTGCGTGTCTTTAGTGCCAGTTTGAGGCCATAGTGCTTTGTGACTGAGGTGGAAACTTGGCTGAGGCATCCAGCCTGGGTCAGGGAGTGGACAGCATCAAGTGGTTCAGTTTTGGTGGTGGTGGTGGTGGTGGACAGCTGGCAGGGCTGTGCTCTTTCCAGTTCCTTCCTTCTGCCATCTTTGTCTCCTTCTGCCACTTGGCTAACCGAGTACAGGAAATCTCCCGGATCGTCCCAACTGAACTGTGACTGTAATGAACACTCTGGCTTGACAGAACGGCCCTTTTCCTGTTTACTGACAGCCTGACAGCAAGACTAACAGTAAACACCTCTCCCTCTCTGCCCTCCCTCCTTGCTGTCTGTCCCTCCTTGCCTTGAGGCTGTTCTGGCCTCTCCCAGAGACATCCCGGTTTGTCCCTGGAAAGGATTGTAGTCAGCGAAATGCGCAGACAATCACCTCAGTGTCTCAGGGATTAAGAGGAGCACATGCAGTTTGTTCTGAGTCCTTCTGCTAAAAAAGAAGTTGCATTTAATTGATTGACTTAACTGCTGGCTTTGCAGACCAGAGCAGAATAAACAACTAGAAGAATTCAGGACAGTTAGAGAACAAGAAAAAGAGAGAGATCTCTGTAGTGATGCAGAATGCATACTTTCATGAATTTATATTTAGCGAATCCAACCCAACTCCTCCCCCTCCTCTATTCTAACCCCAAGAAACCCAAATCACCCAGAATAAAAATAATTGGTGGTCTCGTCTCCAGTTCTGACTGGAATGAAGTCTGTAAGGAAGAGCCACAGCTCCTGGCAGGCTTCCCCCTCCAGCCTTATCCTGAGGAAGAGGAGATTTGGCCCCAGCGCGGGTAAACATGCGGCGGTTTTAACCTCTGCCACCCAACAGCCCTGACATGGCTCTATCGCAGCACACCAGGCAGTTGCATTAAAAGCCACAGGGTGGATCGGTGAGCGCCAGGGAAGCAACACATCCTCCTTCACCCAAAATGGAGGCCGGTGCATGACGTGTCAGACTTTGTTGAACTAGACAATTCTGCATGCCAGTGAAACCCTGTGGCATTACAAACTCATGTCAGGATCTCTCCTCAATTTGGGGTTTACTGTTAACCTCATCCAAAATGTTTGCATCTGTTCTTTGCTGCTGATTGGAGCAAGTTGTAGAAAACCCTTTTTCCTCCTCTCACATTAGCTCTGTGGGGGTTCATGTTTATAAGCAAACCCTGTTATAAGAGGAGTATTGTACCTTGGGTCGGGCAGTAACTCTGTATCTTGCCTGATAATCTTCCAACGTGACTGAGTGTGTTTACACAGCGTTAGACTTACCGAGGGCATGGATACCAGTTTGATTATAACATGTTATTACCTTCACCAAGTAGATCGAGTTTTCACCTCTATTGGTTTCTGTTAGCAACAATAAGGAATATGGAAACACAGGGTTTTACCCAGGGAACACATTTTTTGGTGGGATCAGAGGATGAGGTTTGTGCTCTCCCAGTATTTTGAAAAACTACTCCACAGGTTCTGATTTTTATTGTTGTGATAGTTCATGTTATTATATTCTGGCCACAATCAGATGATGGGATCCCGCCCAAAAGAAATCCGAGAAAATCCTTATAATGAGACAGTGTTGCAGTTTCACCACAAGAGGGCAACACTTTTAGTCTGTACAGCTGGATTATGCCTTGGCGGAGGCTGGTGGTCATGGTGCTTTCTAATAATGTCCTAAGTTTATATAAATACAGGAAAATCCTAAATACACAAACTAAGGGGGGACAGTACTGGGAATTTTGGTATCGATCCAACACCAAGTAAATACAGGGCTAATATCGCCGATACTGATACCGATCGCTGATACCAGTGCCAATACTTTTTACTTGAACTGTCATGGTCATTGAATAATTTTGTGATTTTGCTTCATAGTATGTTGATTATGATAAAACACAGGACAAAGATTTTAGGCAAACAGAAATGTTTTTTAATTAACTAACTACACAAAAGGGTTAATATATTCAGCCATGTTCATATTTCAGGTTTGAGTTATATATCTATCGTATGAGTTTGAGTAAAACAATTAAGATGTTTTTCAACTTGCTGAATATATGATAATAGCTCAATCAGTCTGCTAAAATTGCCTCTCTGATCACTAATTACACTGTTAAAAACATGTTTTAATGCTGGAGACAGAAGCTGCGCTCCTATGAACTCTGTGAGGAAATTCAAGTAATTTGGATTTATTGAACAGAAACTGCAACAAAAGTATCAAGCTCATCAAGTTAGTATTGATGCGATACCGATACTCATCTTGGTATCGATACTATCGATATTCAGATCGATTTTTTGTTTTTTTCTCTTCACTTTTGAAACCACACCCACATGATTGGGTTTTTCAATCAAAAGAATTCCCTGACTGATAAAAATAATGTAAACTTTACAAACACATATGTAACAGTGAGTTGGATTGATTTATCACAAGGGAAAAACTAAAAGAGATCATATGAAGGAACAACAACAAACAATCTGCAAGTCACTCTCAGTCTGCCATCCATGAAAAGTGGAAACACCTAAACTCTGTAACTATTTAAAAAATGTTACTCTTTAGTCTCTTGGGAATTTGTGGGCTAGTGAAAAAAACAACAGAACTTTGAGTTCATTGTTCATTCAGTAAACTTCTTACTTTCCATTCATGGTGGAAACGAAGTGAAAATAATTGCAGGTTGTGAGCTGAGAAAGGCATCAGAGGAACTGGGATGGGGTGTGGTGATGGGGCTGATGATGTGGAGGCTTGTGACCGAATTGGCACGCACACCCTCGCACACAAATTCATACTGCAGCTTTTCACCGGTACCACCATCAGTGTGTATTGAACTGGGAGTGGTGGTGGTGATGGTGGTGGCGGCGCACTGGATGGAAGGGAGGGACGCTGCAGGACTTATTACAGCGTAGTCTTCTGGAGGAAGAGTCTGATGACAAGGCTGAGAGACATTTAGTGGAGGCTGTGTGCTTCAGGACTGAATCAGATTTAACCAAAGAGTCTGTGAAGCTTCATCCAAACCTCTCACCACCACACCACACCACACCACACTGTGCTGGGCTGCACTTTAGCTCTGTGTATTTGTGTCTGCAGAGGATGTACAGTAGAGTTGCAGCCTTTCAGAATATGGACTTACGAGTGCACATCGGTGAATCTATGTGTGTGTGCATGTATGTTGTGTATATGTGCATGTGTGTCAGTTTCACCATCAGCCAGGCACCAGAGGAAAACAATGGATTTTCCCTAAAGGAGGTAAAACAACAGCGGATTTATATTTCCTCCCTCCCCCCTTCCCTTCACCGCCTACAACATATTACTTTCATTGGACTGGAACGCTCTCTCACGGTGAAAAGTTTCTGGCAAAACCCCTCACGTCCCCCTCGTGCAGAATGTAGCGAAACTTGGACGCCTCCCTCCGCACTAAAGCCGCCACACACATAGCCGGAGGGAGCCGACCCCTCGCTGCGCTCCTCTCTTTTCCCCCCGCTGATGTTAAAGAACTGATGACTAAACAGCAGTAAGCCTTCTTATTGTATTAACTACCTGTGGCTGCTGTTGTTTTTATAATTTGGCTGACATTTATTCGGTGTAAAAGTAACTTTATGGCCTAAAGTAAAAAAAAAAAAAAAAAGGCGTAGCATGAAAGCTGCAGCGGTGGGGGAAAAAGGGCATAAATCAGTTTGCTATATATGTGTTGGCAGTCACGGGTTTTCACAAAATATTACAGCCAGTGGTAAATTTAAAGTTAACAACACTTGAACATGCAAATGTCTGCAGAAACACCTACGTTCATTAAAGTCAGAGGTTTATATGAGAATTACACTCAGCTCTGCAAAGTTCACTGTCAGAGACTGCTGGGATCTGAATGTGCAACAAACTCAAACTAATTCAAACTAATATTCTGTTAGAAGACATCATGCCCTCTGTTCTTAATACAATTCAGTGGAGGTCTAATAATTTGCTGAGTCTGCTTCCTCTGTTGAGTGACATGCTAATGTAAACAGACTGTTTATAGAAATGTACTTAGCAGCCAGAGCAATGTGCACTTCCACCAATGGCCACTAGATGCTGACACCAATTGACTTTTCAAACTTAATTCGTCTTCTCAGTGATCTGGTGGTCCATCTGAAAATCATTTCATCATGAAGTAGACATTAGGCTCACTCCTCCCTACATATCCAAATATGGTCACTTCTGGCTCTAAATAACAAATGTGGCAATATTCAAATACCAAACTCCTGGCTTCAAAATTTGACGATGTTAGCTTCATCCAGTCTATATGTTTATGGGTGTAAAATAGCAGATTAGCTGCTAACTGCTAGCTGCCATCCTGTTTGAACCATCAAAATGAGGCTTTGTACTGAAACTTGTCCTTGATCCAACCTTTTTTTTGCCACTTGTGGTATTGAAACCAAAAAGCTTCCACACATATATTTTCAATCCTGTAAATTTCCTCTGAAATAGTGACATCTTTCTCTGTCATATTTATCCTGTTTGTTCTAACAAATAACAACAAAAAACCATAATGTGCCTGTACATTTTTTATGAAATAATTGTGTAATGGTGTTTAGGGAGGAGAAGAAAAGACATGGTTTAAAATTAATACTGTGCTGCAGTCTAATGGGGTGACTTAGTTTACCCCTAAAACCCTTAGTTGAAGTCATGGTGTGGATCAGGTGAGCAGTGCATTTTAACAACCCCCTGAGGACTACGAGACATGGACTCATACATTGAAAAATAATAATAATACAAAATTGAATTCAAACATGATAACAAATGTAGTATTTCAGTTTTTCCTGCATTTTAAAGTGCAGTATGAATTTCACATAAAAAGTGTGTTTATCCAGGTGCTTCTGCCAAATGTGAAACCGAACCCTGCACATTTCATTTCTGTTTCAGTTATGTTGCAACAACCTGCACAGTGCTCCTCTTCAGGCAGATGCACTCTCACAGGTGCAGCTTCATTATATTTAGCCTCTTTGCACAGTGGACTTATGTTGAGTTTTCTGGTGTTAAGATTAGTTTGTGAATTGACCCTCAGGACCAGCCCAAACCCAACAGAGACCTGCTGAGCCTGGAGGCAAAATTACACTCATTACATTAAGCACACTTTCAATTCTGAAATCGGGTGATATCAGTAAAATGAAGTCCCCTGAGGACCGCGTGAGCTCATCACTTTTCCAAACCCACCCTGTGTTGGAGCGAGTGTGTGAATGAAAGAGTCCGGTCAGACAGTGTGCATTAAGTAGCTGTTGGCCTAGTGAGGAAAAGCCCCTGGCAGCCAGGCTGTCTGGGGTTGAAGTTTCATTATCATCTGCTATCAAGTGTCTTCCATTGAGCCTGATGAATCACAGGATTACGGGGAAACAGTGCATTGTTGTCTGAAGGCGTCAGTGCCTCTGATCCATGTCTCCCTACCCGCCCACCCCTGCTCCCCTTTTGCCCGCCCTGGTCATAAACCTAGTCGGTGCCCCCTCTCCCTCTCCTCTCTGTTACTATGTCTCTCTGAGGTCTCTCTGCCTCTCCCTGTGTCTTCTTCTTCCCACCACTGGTCTTTCTCTTTCTCCCATAATGTCAGAATGACCAAACCGTCTATGATGGATCATGTGCTGCAGCGCCACATTGGCACACACTGGACTGACCTCTGTGCTGATGGCCCGGCTTTAATTAAAGGCATTAATCTGGAGAATCCATCAGTCAACAAGAGAAACTCAGGGATATTTGCAAGGCTGGCATATACTACTGCTCTCTGTATATACACGTAATTCACACATACATAATGCTGATGATGCAAACTAATATATATTTTTTTACGAGCTGGATGTTAACAACAAAGAAGGAGACGACGTTAAAGCTGCATCGTAATCGACTTTTTGACCACAGAAGAAGATCAAAACACAAATCTCAGAATATCACAAAAATGTTTTGACTTCAGAGTTATCAAGCAACTAAATACAAATCCTCTGATTGATTACATACTCTGTGATTAATGCTGTATTACATACTGATTAATGCGCTAGTCCAGTGTGGTTTGACAAACTAGCTGCCAGCGCTGGCATCAGGGGCTGTGCTAGCTCAGACCTCTGTATCAGCTGCTTAGGCTCCAATGATAAAAAAAAAAAGTCCTTTCTGCATAAATTGCTGTGAATGAGCTTTTTTTAAAATGTAAATGTTCCACTGATGAGGCCAAACATCTTCTGGTCTACATCCTCCATATTTCACAGCCACTGCAGTCAGAATGGCGCTGGGTCAACGAGTGGAAGCTTAATATTTTTTTAACGTGTTGTTTTTTCTGTGATTAATTAATCAAAATGTACACGTTGCTTTGAAAGCCCTAGTTTTTACACTCAGGAGACGTGGAAAACTTTATGTGTAAGGTTTAGCAAACAATGATGTCAAACAGAAATCATGTGGCTTAAAAGTCACTCAAGGTTACGCTCCGGAAGAGACAAAAAATGGTGACAAATTAATACAGAAACTGACATAAATATCATATGAACAGAAATCCACCATGTATCAAGAGCTGACTGGTGTTTTTTTAATTCCATAATCTCCTTTCCTGCAGTGATGTTGTGGAGTTAGCGCCACCTACTGCTTATCTTGATGAACCAGCTCTGCATATTTGGATAACAGTATTGATTGGATACAAACATGTGGTTAAAATTCACCACAGATTGGGATGAAAACCAAGTGATTAACTCGTCTGAAAAAAAAAACAAGCTATTTATAGACCCAGCATCATTTCAGCTCTGTTTTGGTCTCTACCTACTGCTTGTGGGAAATATCTGTTGCTTCAGCCACTGAATGCTGATTTATGTTGTACACTTAGTTGCCACAGATACAGTGGCTGCAGAATAGCAACCAGACAGTTTGTATCTCACCAAAACATCAAGCTAAAAGAGGCTAACAGGTTCTGAATCTGCTTCTACAGACAACCCCATTTCATTTAATCCATGATTAATGTGAGGAATATTAAACATGGCAGCTTTAAAGACAAAAGGCTTGGAGATTTCAACAGATTTTCATCATGATCTATTTGTGTATTCGCTCTCCACTCCGCTCTCTCTCTCCCTGCCTGTGAGGCTGTCTGTATGAGCCCAGGCATAAAGCACAGGCTTGTCAAAAGGAGGCCGGTAAATGGAGGTGCTCTGTTTCATGAACTGTGACTGAACTTGTTCAAAATGGGTAGAAATGTTAGACAAATATGGTGTCTGAAAACCTCAGAAACGT
>OOFC01026555.1:0-11907 GCA_900323345.1 Pseudochromis fuscus | reverse complement strand
GTGGGGGCAGTATCGCTCCCACTATTGACGTTGTTCACAGAAACAGGAAGAAGAAGAAGCAGAAGCACGACAGCGACAGGCGGCAGAACCAACCAATAAAGAGGGAAGATGCAAAACAGCACGGCTTTTTGATTTTTACGTTTTTTTCCAGAAGGCTAAATAGCACGTTGGTCCTCTCCATGGGAAATGTGAGTACACAAAAACCAAGACAGACAGTCAACCGACACAAAGTATTACACACACTCTGCAGGAAGGAGTCTTCACTGAAGCACTTCCTGTTTAAAATACCACATTAACAGGAAGCATACGTTAGTCGGGGATTCTGCTAGCACTTAAGCTAACCCATCGTCCAGCTTGCGACAAACCACCTTTGTGCAAATTTTTATTGTTTGACAGTGCTATTTATTACTGCACCTTAACAAGCATTAGTTATCCAATTATTCGATTAATCAATGGAATAATCAATAGATTATTCGATTACTAAAATACTCGTTAGCGGCAGCCCTATTCTCAACACACTGAGACACAGTTCACTAAGGTCAGGGTTAAGGTTTTGACACAAACACTGACCCCTGATAAACTTAGATTAATTATACAAGCTGCTGAAAACAGTCAATATCGCCACAGGTTGATATTATCAGTAAACATTAAAGAGGAGAGACAGTGTACTCCACCATGCTGATGAATTTACATCGGCTCAGCTCTGAACACCAGTGGTTTGAAGTCTTGCTACCTCAGGTAACTCAAATTAACAGAGTAAAAAAAAAAAACAACATCTTTTATCACTGAATGTCATCATCCGTGTTCTGACTTTGATGGTTAATCCTCATAATAATCAGCACTAAATAGTCAAGAGTTTTCCCTCCACAGCCAAAAAACGGATGAGCCCTGCTCCTGTGTGTCGAACATCAAATGCTGCTCATTTGAACGCAGAGCGGGAGACTCCTCGACGCTGCAGATGATTTTTCCTTTGATGTGCTCGCCAGTCATTAATCAGAGTTTTCACGTTTCGTACGCTGTCTAGACTGTTGTTGAAGATATAGCTGACTATATTAGACTCCACCTTGTCAGTTCTATCTCCGTCCATATTGACTCTAACATTGTACCAACTAAGAACAAATAAGATCAAGAAACGTGCAGTAAATGTTGGATTTCAAAGAGTAAAAACTGGAGATTTTTAAATAACCGTGTGTGTGTGTGCACATATTCATATATCAGTACATGTATATCTGCTTAAATTTATGGCTGCAGCAGATGGCTATTAAACCTATAATGATGCTGTCAGGACTGAGGGAGCAATCTCAACCTCACTACAGGACCTTGCATCTCTTTTTAATTAAATGGGAGGAAAAATTTAAGGAGAAAGCAGCCTCCACTCTTTGACAGACACTTGGGGAATAGCTTAGGAAATCAATAGACTGGGGAACAAAGTTAAGTGAATGCAGTCACCTTTTTCCCTGGACCCTGAGGACTATTTAAAAAGGGCTTTTTTTCCCCACAGTGTGTCCATGTTCACAGTGCAGCCACAGAGGGCAGTATAGCACTTTGCCAGGTATCTCTTCCTGTCACAGTGGAAATATTTCTGTGTCTGAATCCACAGCATGAATTTGAAATGGAGCAGAATAAACCTTATTACTGAAGCTTGCAAACAATCTGTGCTTTAGCGAGGCTCTCCATCAGCCCACATCAAACACAACACACATCAGCTAATATAACTCTATCAGCATCTCCACCACATGGCCCCTCTCTCCTCTCCACATATGGGAATACATAACTCCACGCCAATGCAATCAACCCCGGCCTTTTAAAAGAGCCTTTCCAATTAAAAGTGTGCCTGTTAATCCATTCTGATCCTGTTGAAGAGCGCTGGGCCGTTCTCACTGCCCTGCAGTCAGCCTCGCAAGCTGAGCTGATTGATTCTGAACCAATCCTCTCCACAAGACTGCAAGCCCAGGATGTAATGACCCACAACTAAAGCTTGGATTAGGCCCCGGTCAGGAAGACGTGGTTGGACCGTCCGACCAGCAGTGACCTTCCGGACTGTTTGCGAGGTTGAATTACATGACCCAGTATGACAAATGTGTGCTGGCTAATTATGGATCTATTCTGATGGCCAATCTAGTCGCTTCAGTGGCAACAAATCTCAGCACTGATGTCCTCTCTCCTCAGCCACATGCACAGTTTAAACCAACCCCGTGTTTGGCTGCGTTGTCAATCAGTCACATTAAGACGGATTACGTGGATCAGAAAGATGTGGATTTTGCACCTTCAGTATTTCAACTGGCACCGAAACTTGTTTGTTTTCTCGTTAACTTTGTGTGAAGTGTGATTTGTTGGATTTAAATTTAAGCCACACAGCTGTCATTGTTACTTTGTTTTGGTTTGGATGCAAAATTACTTCAGACAAAACAAGACACGACTGGAGACATAATTACTCTAGGGCTGCAACAATTATTCGACATAATCGATTACGTCGATTCTAAAAATTCGACGTGGAAATTCAAGAGTCGATGCGTCGTATTATTATTTTTGTCATTGGTAAAATCAAACACCAGCCAGGAAAAAAGTCATGTGTACTTGCAGTTTCCTACAGGAAGTGGTGGGGGCAGTATCGCTCCCACTGTTGACGTTATTCACAGAAACAGACAGGAAGAAGAAGGAGCAGAAGCACAACAGCTACAGGAAGCAGAACCAACCAATAAAGAGGGAAGATGCAAAACAACACGACCGACACAAAGTATTGCACACACTCTGCAGGAAGGAGTCTTCACTGAAGCACTTCCTGTTTAAAATACCACATTAACAGGAAGCATACGTTAGTCGGGGATTCTGCTAGCACTTAAGCTAACCCGTCGTCCAGCTTGCGACAAACCACACTCGTGCAAATTTTTATTGTTTGGCAGCGCTATTTATTACTGCACCTTAACAAGCATTAGTTATCCAATTATTCGATTAATCGATGGAATAATCAATAGATTATTACTAAAATACTCGTTAGCAGCAGCCCTAAATTACTCACTTGCATGGGTTTAACTTTTCATTTCAGGGGAAGTGGGTGAAAACACTCAGAGAATAAAACCTCCATCAAGGCATAATCCAGGTTTGATCTCTGATAAATTGTCCTTCATGTGTGAAGATTTTCAACTGAATCCATTAAGGGCCAAAGTTATACACTTTGTAGCTACTGCTTCTTCCTTATTTTTTTTGTTTTCTATCTACAGATCCAGTGCTGGTGCCTCCTGCTGGTTCCCTGCCACCATTATTTTCTCCTCAGTAGCGTTTCCTGTAACGCTGCGAACAGACGGACAAGTGAGCAAACCAGTGCGGGTGAAAACTTAACCTCCTTTGCGGTGGTGAAGAGAGTGAAAATGAAACTTTTCACACTGCACTGTGCTCTGAACAGTCCTGTCCACGCTACACTGCAGCACCTCCACACACAGCTGGGCTCCTGAAACAGCTTACATGCTATGACCTACAAACCATATCAGCAGAGTGTGCACAGACATACAGTATGAATTTGCATGGGCCGACACACACACACACACACTCTGCTCTGGACACACAACTCAGCAGGATCTTGACAATTAAGCGAACCACCAACTGGCCCCGTGCCTCTGTGAGTCACCGGCGCCATCCCACACACACACACACACACAACTGAACAGGTTTCATTAGCATATACAGGTGAAAGGTGAGCCAATCAGTGGCGTCTCCACTGTTATTCTGGACGGTGCTAATGACAGGTGCAGCACAATGTGACATGTATGAGAAATGCACTGCTGCTCTGACTGGGACACTGGGCCACAATGAAGATGGATCGGCTCCTGAGAGCTCCACAGCAAGAATACAATAGCTGCAAAGTTGAGGACAGTGTGGGGAAAAAAATCTTTGTACATTTAAAACTGTAAATTGCTGCATTTCCTGACGAGCTACGACATCGGAGAGGACCAGCCTCTAGCTCCCAACGAGGTTCTGCTATGGAGCTGCTACATGCTAACAAAACCTAAATGTAATAATCTACATGTCTGGTTGCATGCAGGTGCAAGGCAAGCAGCTCGTCAAGATGACTGACAAGCAAATGAAGTGTGGACTTGTAGCTTTAAGGCCGGTGTCATTATCCAGCATCATGAAATCCTCATTAAGGTCAAGAGCTTTCATTACAGGGCAGATGGAGATCAATGGTTCTGAGGGGGACGATGCAGAGCGTGTATTGTGCGAGTGGGAGTTGTCGGTCAGGACTGACTTGCTAAGAGGGTCACAGAGGTGAGACATAAACTTCATTGTGTGTGTGTGTGTGTGTGTAGAGCTGTTGTACCTTCCAGCCTGACCACCAGCGGCACCTTCAGCTCCAGCTCTCGACAGGCTTTGGTGATGCCGTTGGCGATGATGGCGCAATTTACGATGCCCCCGAAGATGTTGACCAGGATCGCTTCAACCTGTGATGGAGGAGAAATGATTAAACCAAAACAGGGGAGACACACCTGTAAATAACAAGTAAGCTAAATAACAAGGAAATAATTACACGTCTTAATTTTTACCATCTGTGCACAATAGGAAGTAGAAGCACTGAAAAGAGAGAGCATCATGTTACAACTAAGCCCCGAGTCCTTTGTATCATCCTCATAGTGACACTGGAAACACCAGATTGAAATCTCCTGAGTAAGAAAAACAGGCTGATACCAAGTTTACACCCACAGGCCATGCACCCAGTTTATTACATCGGAGGCAGAATGAAGCCATAAAAAGGCAGCAGCAGGTAAAAGAGGCAATGGAGACAATAATGAAGCCTAATAGTCAGTGGTGATAAACTGGAAAGCATTCAGAGAGCAAACCTCTGCTAAGGTATAATCCAAGTGCACTGATGCTACAGACTGAACACTGCTGCCCTCTGGTGGTGAAATAGCAGCACGATCATGTTAAAACACTGAGATAAGGACATTTTTTTCAGGCAGGATCTCACACTCTGATCTTGCCCTAAATGTAACCCTTTTTTGGGAGTAATATCGTATTTCTAAAAAAAATTACTAAAAACTGTTCATAAGTTTTGCTGTAATGTTGCTACCAGACGGACGGACAGCCACAAGACAGGAAAAACCATAACCTCCTTGGCAAGTTAATAACAGAAAGTCCAAATACAAAACAAAACAAAACAAGTAAAATGGATTCAAACACAGTGGTCTGGACGTCAAAGATTAATTCCCATGTTGTTGGTGACTTTGTAATCAAATTCAAATATGTCCTTTGGTGTCAAAACTCCACATCTCCCCAAACACTGAACAAACTTCTGAGGTTTGAACACTATAAGTATGAATGGGAGTTTCTCCTGGTGAAGGTTGTGAGAGATGAAGACTCATCTTGTTGGTGCTTCATGTACCGTATTTTCCTGCACTATAAGGTGCATTGGATTATAAGGTGCACCTTCAATGAATGGCCTATTTTAACACTGTTTTCATATATAAGGTGCATAGAATAGAAACTACTGTTGCTGGAGTTGCGTTATCCATCCACTAGATGGAGCTGAGCTAAAGTCAGTCAGTCAAACTTTATTAATAGAAAACAAACCAACATTCTGACAACTCCGTTCACTCCAAAACAAGCTAGTACATTCACAATACTGTACCGTACGTAGCGGTAGCTCTTACCGGTATTTGCGCCGCCTTCGTTGAAAACAATGTATTTCCAACTCCATTTGTCACAGTTCAAAGCTACATGAACAGCTGTTTTATTTTTTCCTCCGAGGTAACGTCAGTGACGTAGTTTTATCTTTTACCAACAGCAAGGTACAACAGGTAGTGAAACTTTTTAGGTGCACCTTATAGTACAGAAAATACGGTACATTTATTACAGATCTGGGTCAGAGCTGCACCAACATGTGATGTACCAGTCTGACAAAGATGAAGACAGATCTGAAATACTAAGAGTCATCTTTCTCCCAAAGACAGACACACAACAGGAAGTCAAAGTCTTACCTAAGCTTGCAAACTATTCGTGGACACTTGCCGTACACAGAAACCTAGAGGAGCAACCTAAACCCTGTGTCCAACCTCCAAACCACCTCATCACCTCTGCCCTGTTTGCTTCAGCTGCTCTGTACTGTGCTGCAGTTTCTTCACAGAAGATGTTCAACTTTCTTTCAAAATGAGCACAAAACTGATACCACTAAGTACAGGCAGCTAATGTGTGTGTTTGCGCGTGTGTGTGTGCGATTACACTTGCAATCGAGCACTTGGTAATTACCCTGGCTAGCTCAGTGGAAAAGTAGACTGAGAGCACACAGGATTAATCCTCCATGTTTGTTTATAATCACTGCTAATCTGTTAGTGCCGATTTGGATGAGCAGCTTGTGTGTGTGTGTGTGCGCCTGTTGTGAATGTGTATGTTTTCAGTGTGTGGTAATGATGTTTACAGGGAGAGAAGATCAAGGACTTGGATGGCTATCAGCGCGACAGCCATGGCATTGTCCTCCACATGCTATCCAAATGAGCATCTCCTGAGCAGGCCGAGAAGCTCCAAAACAAACAGCGACGTCGGCAGCACCGTAAACCCCGAGTCGCCACGCAAAGAAACTGAGCAAGCAGTTAGGTCGGCACCGAGGACTGTTTCATGCTGATTCAGTAAATCACAGGACTCAGATGTTCCAATGAAAAACAAAGAAAATCAAATGAATCATGACCTCCAGATTACACAAGTAATAAAACATAATGAGACGTACTAATATGTCAAAATAATGGATGAGTCAGAGGAGAAGAAAAGCAGTCCATTGTTTCTGTAACTGTATGTACTGCTGTGCACTAGATGGCCACGTACCACAGGAATAAAGCAGAGTGGTTTCAAATGATGCATTTTGAAATCAATCTAAACCAGGTTAGGTTAATTTAATCACTACTATAGTTTTCATAATGGTTGTTTGCAGTGTAATATATGTTCTGTGCTCATTTAGATTCATAATGAAACTCAGAATTATGCTTCAAATGTCTGTGTACAAACTGATTCTTTATAATACAAGTCATTGTTGTCATCTGCACTGATTTGTTTGTCTGTTTGCAACATTAAAGAAAAACTACTGAACAGATACGATAATTTTTTTGAGAGATATATTTTGATTTAGGGAACAAAAGATAACATTTGGGTAATGTCAGAAGACGATCATGTCTAAAAATAGCTCTTAAAATTCTCTATTTGTTATAATGACATTTTAACAAGTTAGTGTTGCTATTTCACCAGCAGAGGGCAGCAGTGTTCAGTGTGTAGCATCAGTACAGCTGGAGTATGACTTGGTGGAGGTTGGTGCTCTCTCAATGCTTTTTTTCTTTTTGCAGAAGTTTCAGGGAATGCCATCTGTTTTACAAAAACCTGATTTTCTAGTGAATTATTGTCTTTTTAATATTTTAACCTCTTTAAAAGGAACTTTCCAATGATTTAGCATTTTACTTTGATTAAGTTTGGGAAATAACAATAGATGGATTACCGTATTTTCCGCACTATAAGGCGCACCTAAAAGCCTTGAATTTTCTCAAAAACTGACAGTGCGCTGCATCTAGTGGATGGATAACACAACCCCAGCCACTACAGTAGTTTTATTCTATGCGCCTTATGATGCGGTGCGCCCTATATCAGGGGTCCCCAACCTTTTGGGCACCACGGACCGGTTTAATGTTGGCATTATTTTCACGGACCAGCCTTGAAGGTGGGGCAGATAAATACGGCAAAAATAAAATAACATAACTGGCATAAAAAAATGAATGTTTACACTTTGCAAAGAAACTCTCCAAATATGTTTGGTTTTTCACTCATTTTCACTAGTTTGTGGACTTATTTTAGGGGGTAACGTATCACGTGATCACATGACCGAGTCGGAGAGAATCCGGTCGTTTTTCAAAATTAAACGTCTTTCAGTCTCTAATAAAATCAATGCAATGGAAATTAGATAAATTGTTCTTTCTGCGTGGCCCAGTAACAAATGCCTCATGGACTGGTACTGGGCCCCAGCCTGGTGGTTGGGGACCACTGCTATATACAGTTGTGCTCATTAGTTTACATACCCTGGCAGAATTTTGGCCATTTTGATCAGGGTCATTTGGGTACTTTCTGTTGTCATTGTGATTCAAAAAGAGTATGCAGTTGTTTGACAATAAATGGCTTCATCCAACCACTAACCATAAGTGAAAAAAGTTTTTTATCTCATCATTGACATTCTCTCAAAAAAATCGGAAATTCTGCCAGGGTATGTAAACTTATGAGCACAACTGTATGAAAACTGTTTTAAAATAGGCCATTCATTGAAGGTGCGCCTTATAATCTGATGCACCTTATAGTGCGGAAAATACGGTAATAAACCAAGGGTCAAATTTAAATTCACAGGTTGAGTACCAGTCATCAGCAGTTAAATTAAATATGAAATAAATAGTGTTTCTATTTAATGTAAAGCACCTCACTCGGTACATACATTTCTTAACAAATCGAGTCTTGAAATAAAGCAGGTAAGGAAGATGCCTCTGGGACTGATATTACAACACTGGTGGGAATTTGCTTCATCAGACAGTGATGTGTATGATCATTTCATTTTTACTAAAGATAAATATGCATTTGGAAAAAGGCATTCCCCCTCTGCTACTAGTGTACATTTAGAGATAATGTCAACTGTATGTTCAGCATGTATATCCATGTGGGAAGAGTAACAATAAAAAGCTGAGAGAGAGAAGTGATATGTTGGGAGTGTGATCTGCTCTTGGTGAAGCTTGTGTCTATATTCTCTGTCTGTTAAATCCTGCCTCAGGGCACATGTGTGAGTGTGTTTCCTCATTACAATGCAGCAATTTGGACACAACCAGACTCTTGAAGAAATGATAGAGATGCATTAATCTGCAGAGCTTCAATATGATCGACCACATTACCATGCGGGAGTTTGAGTAGGTTTTAAATTGCAGAGATGTAAACATCTTTATTTTATGGATGTGAAAATGTAACATTTTAATACATGAGACACTGCTCTCTGATATCAGTGTATGTGCATAGAGGAGACTGTGATACAATATGTAAGGCTTCATTCATCTAAAAGCTTGTGTTGCACAGTTGCTTGGTGTCACACTCACACATGCGCACACACACACACACACACACACACACATCATTAACTGGTGGTCCACTGGGGGGCAGCAGAGATTTAGACGCCTTCTGCAGCCTCACTGGAGAGGGCTCTATTCTCATCCTATCTACAGCCCATTTTTCAACTCTGTCTCTATTGGGAAGAACCATATTTCTTCCATTCATGCGTCTCCTATTGACAACCATGTATATTAATGATACATAAGACATGATTTATGTTGCTTGGCACAGAAGTAAATGCAGTTTATAGAAATATGGATGCGGTGAAGACCGAGTTGCACTTTGCTGCAAGTTTTTTTTTTCCCCCTCTCTCTCTGGTTTTGGTTTACACACAAAAAGTGCATAATCTAAAGAACATTATCCTCCGTGTATAAAGCAGCAACTTCAAATAAGCAGACATCTGATGTAAATGTTCTCCCACTTGTGTCTATTCCAAGCAGAGATCACAGATCCACAGCTATAACATCAGACAACCACCTTGCTTTCATTTGAAGAGAAACTGTGTGGTTAAATACAGAACTGTGCCCAGAGGGACCACAGCCTTAAACTGAAAGAGCAAAAAGGAGTTTTCATTTTTCTAATCGTCTTCCCTCCTGGAACGGCAGTTTTAAAACGTATCATATGCTGGAGGTCAAGCTTCCTGTCCCTTTAAGAATAAAATCCATCGCTTGTTCTTAGCAGTGGTCAGTATGGGGTTAAAATGCCACAGTAATGAACCGGCCCTCTCCAATCAGAAGTCCCACACTCCTCTGTTCCTTTGCAGCTCTCAGCATCTCAGAAAATCCAGCTTCAAGGTATGAAACAGCATCGTGCACTTCAATCCACCTCAAATCTTCAACATCACACTCTGTAACGTTTTACCTCCTGCTACAGAAGTACAGTCTCTTTCCTTAAAGGCATTCAATTCAGGTGAGCTAAGTTGGCAGCGGGGTGGATTTCTTTCATCAGAGCTCAACATAAAGGCATCGGGTATAATGCGGCAGCTCGCTCTTTTTAGGGATCTTTGTGTGTTCTTTCAGGCAGAGTTACAGCATGAGCCGGTGCCTTCTACCTGGGTGCCGGTGAAACGATTCAAATTTTAGAAAATAGGATCATTGCTGCCGGCATTTCGATACCCTGCCAAGGCTTTTCTTCCCTTTTTTTTTTTTTTTTTTGAGTCAAAGTCAAAAAAAGGCCTTCACAGGGGAAACAGGCTTTTCTGCCTGCTATTATACACCCCACTAACTGCATTTAGGACAAGAAAGAAATGTAACCCAGACAATTTGACATGCCCACGTGAGCCTTTATTGTACTGCTCCTGTCTCTGACTTCTCACAAAACAAGTCTTGGATATATGTTTGACAAGATATGTGTGTGTGTTATTATTATGGATGCAAGCATGTCTCCTAATACTCAAATTATCCATCATCTGGATTGAGTGAACATGTATCGCTGGACTGCAGCATCACATGCTGAGGAAGTCGTCGTAGTCGACTTCCATAGAATGATAAGTAGCAAACAAACACGCTGTACTTTTCTCCTCCAAATTTCAACCCAGGGGGGAATAAAGGCATTGTATTCCTTCTCATTCTGCAAGGCTCCTTGTCACGAGTTGTGCGTGCGTTGCCGAATTATCACTCAAATACACATTTTCATGCCCATACCCCTGTTAAGCACGGCTAATCTCTCTGCAGGAAAGAAAAAGGAGAAGAATCTTGTTTCCTTTGTTAGCACTGAGCAGATAGGAGTAGGAAAAGGCAGGGCTGGAGATGGGTGTGTGTCTCTCTGTGGCCTATTAAGGACTATTGTTCTGTCTTATCTACTGGAGACAGCCTGTACTGTCACCGCCTGCTCTGGCAGGGCTTGTTTATTTGTTTTCGATCTGCTGGGGGCCCGGCGCTCGGCCCCGGGGCCACAGGTTAACATGCACGGCTTCCAAATCCAAAGGCAGGCCTGCTGGCTCTAATCACACAGCTTGGAATGACGGGACTGCAGTTGGCGAGAAACGATTATTCGGTTTCCGTGCAGGATTGAAGTGAGACGAGGGTAAATTGCCTTAGATGGTCAGTGGGTTGTTTAGGATCTCTGAACATATCTTTTGTCTGATTGTAATTTCACAGATCTCAGCTGTCAAGTAAACCAGGATGTATTCAGCATAGCTAGCAAAGAGAAGTGGTAGCTCCGAGGGCTGTCAGTTTTTATTCGATAACCGAACCAGAAGTTTTTCGGTGTATTTTTAGTCTTTTGAGACTAGCCACGTACCTAAAAAAAAAATCTTCTTGAAGCCCACTATCTACTTAATGATGTTTAGTAGCTTTTTGTTTTTCAGATGGACCATCTGAGTATTTCATGATTGAAAATGAGGATGTTTGAAAGGAAGTTAAGTTTTTTTGGAGCCAGCCTCTAGTGGCCAGCGGGAGTATTGAAGTTTTTTGCATTTGCGCATCTGATTCATTTTTAAGACCTGGTTGCGTCGTCCATTTCTACATACAGTCCGTGGTATATAGTGATAGCTGAAGGTTTTTGCAGAGTAATGCTAATGTTAGCTAACAATAGCTAAACCATAGATAACTAAACCCTTATGTTATTGAGACTTGAAAGCTGAGGACGTTAGCGACATACATGATGACTGAATTTTTAAATGGTAATTTTATTCAGCAGATATGACACAGTTCACCTCAGGATTTTTGAAAGGAAGTTAAGTTTTTTTGGAGCCAGCCTCTAGTGGCCAGTGGGAGTATTGACGTTTGTTGCATTTCCGCATTGGATTCATCTTTAAGACCTGGTTGCGTCGTCCATTTCTATATACAGTGGGGGTGGTGG
>OOFC01026548.1:94225-105731 GCA_900323345.1 Pseudochromis fuscus | reverse complement strand
AATGGTCACTTCTGGAAAAAAAAAAAAAAAAAAAGACTATTGAAATGATTAGTTGACTAATTGGATTACAAATTGCACTTCATAAAATGGCTCTTATTCAGCTATCGACTTTTAAATTCAGCCTGAGGTTGTTTCAATTATGGGCTAGTTAATAATCAAGACAAGAAAGATGGATACTTCATTCAAAAATACATATTTTATAAACTCTACTACTGATACTGTTTTGCTGCCACATTGTTTACTTGCCGCTGAACGCTATCGTACATCTGCTCGCCACAGAGATAGGAAGGAAGGGAGGTGCCTCACTTTGCTGAAAAAGACGCAACTACTTTTATTGTCGATTTTCATCAGCAATGTCGACTAATTGGCACTTGAACGTCACAGGTGACAACACGTCAGATTCACCCATTCTGTATACAGTCTATGGTCAGTACATAAATATCCTCACCGATCTCTGTGATGCCACCACGTGTTGACAGACCAGTCTCCATGACTCCTTCACCATCAGGCGGACCTGTGTTGGGGTCTCTGTCTGCACCCAGATCATCTTTCCTGCAACATATAAATGACCTTTTGTAGAGCACAGCAACACACGTTGGTGACAGCAGTTGCAGATATGTCCCACAGTGATCCACAGGGTTTGTATTTGGGCCAAGCAAAATATTTTGTGTGTAATTTATTGTGCATGTACAGGTTTGACACTAGAAGTTTGATCTCAGATTAATCCAGTGAGAGTAAAAAGTTTGGAAACATTCAGTGGGAATTTAAGACGTGTACCAGCCAGAAAGATTTGAGACGTAACATTTCACTGAGATGAACCTTTCAGTGATGGAGACATCGTCTACCCAGCAGTTAAACCTAAAAAAATAAAAAATATTTGCAGCTGCGTATTTTCTAATTTTCAACAAAGAAGGTGTAGATCTTTTTTGAAAATACTTTAACCAATTATCTCAACTTTTTAAAATCATATTAGGCACAAATTATTATTTCAAGTGTATTTTCTTACACCTTTGAAAGCGCCTGACATAGATGTTTAAGCTTGTTCAATTTCAAGTAATGTTCAAAGGTTGAACCTCAGTGTTTTGTTCATGCAGCAGATAAAAATAGACTTCACCAAATCCTGTCCAAACCTCTATACCCACACAGTCCAGAGTGGACTGGACACCTCTCGCAGTGGGTACAATATAATAAATACTATACAGCACTGTGTATGACACTGCTGGCAACATCAAAGGAAAGCTGTGACCCAGGTTATATATTACTCTTGGCTGTACCTATTTGAGTGGAGGTTCACTTTGGGACACTGCACAGGGACAAGGCGACACATTCATATTGTGTAGCTCCAGCACATAAAGTAAAACAGTGAGGTGACAGTGAAGACTCTTTGCTTTGTTTTGAGGGTATTTGCATCCAACAGAAAATAACTGGATAAGTTGGCACAGAGTTCAATAAAGGTTCTATAATATAACATTTGGTTGTAAATCATCTGCAGTCACGGAGAGTGCCTGGAGTCTGTGACCCACAGATGTCAGCAGATATTTCCCCGGTGATGCTCTGACAGGCTGCTGTACTGCAGTTTGCACTTTTTTGCTTAAAGTCTGCTCTTTGGACCGAGATCGTGAGACTGACTTGAAAATATTTCAATAAATCATTTTTAGCTTGTCTGTACATTTATGGCCTGTACTGTGCTGCATTGTCTTAGAATTACTGTTTCCCTTCAATCAGATATGACAAAGACAACAACAGAAAACAAATGAATGAACCATGCAACACCCTTTGACTGTCTACACTAATGTACTTTAGATCACTCTTAGTCTCGAGACTGGTCTTGAAACCACTTTTCAAGGGTCTTGGTCTCATCTCGGAATCAAAGGCATTTTTACTCGGTCTCGGACAAGGTGGACAGGGTTTTTGGATCAAGACCGGTCAAGACCAGGCCAGCACTACTGTGATAAGTGAGAAAAGTAGAACAAACTCATGCCATGGAGGGCCGAGACCCTGCAGGTTTTCTTTCCAACCAGCTCCCCAGCAGCTGATCTCACTGATTAGCTGCTTCCCACAAATTGAAGGAGGCACTGATTATCAAGATCACCTGCTTTAGGAGGTGGCAGGAAAGAAAACCTGCAGGGTCTTGGCCCTCCATGGCATGAGTTTGACACCCCTGAAGTAGAATGTAGCTGCTGCCTTCCTGGTGTCATGTGGTCTTTGTGACACCCGGAGTGACATCCCCCTGTACACAGAGAGTGGCTGAAGATGACTGGAGACACTAGGAAAATTAGTTTTTGTTGCTGTTACATTAATGTAAAGTAAACTTAATTTAAAAAAAAAAAGAAAAAGATATTGGTCATTTGGTTCTGTTTGTTGTGATTTTTCTTTGATATATAAACAGTCTTGGTCTCGTCTTGGTCTCAACCTGCAAATGTCTTGGTCTCGATACTCTCTAGTGTCGATAATGTTTTGGTCTTGGTTGGTACGGTCTTGACTACAACACATGGTTCCAACGTCACACACTCTTAGTAATAAATGGACCGCAAGCTAAGCTGTAACTAAAATGAATAAAGTTTTGGAAGTTGTAGTTCTTTCTTTCTTTTGTTTTATTTCTTTACTCAAAGTAATACTGACAACTGTATTTGAGAACTTGTCTAACTGAAGCCCCTCTGTGTTTTCATCCACCATCTCTTTCCCCATCTCTCGCCCGGAGGACAGCACTTAGAACCCTGCAAGGCGAGGAGGTTTGGGGAGGGCAGTCGGGCGGGAGAGATGAATTACTGTGGCAACACAAGTTTCCCTCTAAGTGCTCTAAATGACATATAAGATGCAGTCAGTAATGACTTTTTTATTCTCCACAGCATAAGCAGATTCTGGGTTCATTAGCGAGATTATCCGCCTGTCCTCTCGAGATGCATCACCCTCTGAGAACAAGTCTGGTAACACACACACACACACACACAGACACGCGCTAACTTTCTCCCTCCGTTACAGACTGAAAGAGACCAATTACATGCCACTTGCTCCAGTTATTGTACTGCTTAATATGGCCGTATTGAAATATAGCTCCATTTAAAATTTATTAACAGCGTATACAACCCTCTGAGGGCAGAAGTGCAACACAGTGAGGGAGATATTACTTAATTACGCTTGGTGCTGGAGTCAGGTTTGACTTCAAAGATTGTCACATGGGTTGAGGCCAACGTCGGGGCAGCTAATTGGTTAATTTGCCTGTTGAAAAAACAAAGAAAAGCCCTTCTGCTATTATTTCCCGCACGACTCATAATTACTTTGTGTCTTGCACAGTCAGGGGTCCCACTTACTTTTCTTGTGTGTTTTAGTTTGTTTTCTGCTTATTTGCTTTCTGGCACGGCGGTAGATGAGAAGATCAATAACACTCTCATATCTGCTTGTTAAATTTGAAGCTTCAGTCAGAAGCCGGTTGGCTTAGTTCAGCATGAAGGATGGAAACAGGATGACACAGCTTATAATCAACAAAAAAGCCACGATGTTGAACGGTTGCTTTAAAGTTAAACTTCGCAGGCACTGGAAATGACCACAAGTGTAAAAAAAAAAACGATGCATGTAATAAGACCACTGATCTTTTTAATTACCATATAATCAGATGAGCTACGCCACACAGAGGATTGCAACATCAAGAATGACCTCGCTGCAGGAATGTAAACAGTCATCATGGAAAACTAGTTTCTAACCGTCTAATTCCTGAGATTCATTTAGCTGTGATATGATCAGCTCCTCTAATCACTTCCTGTATTTCCTGCACGCAGTGATCGGATGTTGGCAGAGTTTCCTGATGTCATGTTAGACAAGGGTTAAGGCAGCATGTAGGGAATCTAGAATCTGAAGTATTAAACCTGGACTTTAGTATGAACAATATTTGCACTTTTTCCATCTAAAAGTTTTTTAGTTTTTTGTTATTTATTACCTAATTTTTCCTGTGGGGAAAACACACGAGGAGGGAGAGAAAACAAATAACAGGGTTCATATACACATGCAATATTTCAAAATTTCAGACTTTTTCCAGACTCTAATTTTCAGACTTCTTGGTAAAAAAATCCAAATAATTTGTAACACTTGAGTAAATATATGTGTATCATTTGAATAAATTATGGAATCACTAGTTTGTTTTCATTATTCTTAAAACATGAATATTTTTCCATACACTCGTTTCCATTTTCCAAACTTTTCCAGATTTGGAAATTTATAAAATCAACTTCCATACTTCTCCAGACTTGTGTACGAACCCTGAAATAAGTACAGATTTCTGTGGTGGTACTCAAAGTCCAACCCACCCAGCTTTATTTACCTGCCTGAACCTCGGCCAGCGTCCCGGTCACACTGAAGTGGTCTGTGAGCATCTGGACCTGGAGACACAATATTACCATCACATAAACATTTAGTGAATTTATCACTAACTCACTAAGTAGCAGAAGTAGGTTTGGTGATATAGACACAATAACAAAGAGTTCAAATGGAGGATCTTCACTTTGATCTGCAAAGTTTCAAAATATTTAGTTTAAAATCAAAGAAAACTCATCAAGTCAGCAAGTATTTACTTCTGAGAGGCTGGAACCAGCATTTAAAAAATATTTTTGCTTGAAAACTTAACAAAAATAATCTTTTTGTCATTTCATGAACAAACCGTTTGATCTCTAAAAAAAAGACACATTTATTATCTTCTTACCCGTGGCCTCGATGCTCTGATGGGCTCCTGAAGGGGCCTCTTTTAAAGGACTGCTCTCTTTCTCCTGAAGCACCTCTGACACCAGAGCCATCAGCTTCTCCAGCCTCACCAGCTCCCTCTGCATTTCTATCTTTTGCTAAAAGAGGAGAAAACAGGCTGAAGTGTGGCAGCTTATAATTACAAATGACTCATACACTTTATTAAAACACAGAGGGGGAATAAGAGGACAAAGAATTGCTGCAAGGGAACATTCGCTGCACAAAATAAAAAAAGACACACACACCGGTTACATATTTTTCTGTCTTCCACTGATGTATGAAAACAATTAACAAGTGTCCCACACAGAGAGCAGTTACTGGGAGTAGTGAGATAATGACTGTGCAATGTTTATACGAGAGAGCTCAGAAAGCAGAAGAGAGAAGCGACAACAGCTTTTTTAACTGGAGCTGTTTAGAGACAAAAACAAAAAGGAGTCTGTTGGTTTATAGCTGTGTGTGTGTTTGTGTAACCAGGCTGATGCTTTCATTATTTCTAATTTCATCCTCTGAGTTTACAGCGCAAATGCGTCGATTATGCATTCAGACGCACAGAGGAAATAATACCAAGGCTCTGTATTGTCAGCTCTGTTTAATCCTGGGCCCTTTCTAAACCCCAGGGCGTGAAACTTGAACTCCCCAGTCAAATACAGTCGACAGATAAAAGTGAGAGCGCTGGAAGATGGATGAGGTAGAAAACAAGAATCATCTTCTAGGCGGCATTTCCTCTAACGTAAATGAAATGCAATTTAGAAAGCTGCTGAGGGGGACATTTTTCACTGAGCGAGGTAGTCTGTCATCCCGGGGCTGACAGTTGGCTTTGGGGAAATGTGGTGACTGCCCTCTATGGGGTGTAAGGTGGCGGTGCATCACGAAACGGTTCTAATGTTAGTATTAATGGAAAATTGACCTTTTTCATACACTGAATTAAATGAGACTGATTAAATGAGGGCACATTCATACAATGGTACATAATGAAAATATAATTATGTTTACCTGTGTAACAAGGACTTCGCTGGAGAACTGGGATGATTCCATGGAAACGCCTGTGTCATTTAC
Organism: Pseudochromis fuscus; assembly: GCA_900323345.1. NCBI lineage: Eukaryota > Metazoa > Chordata > Actinopteri > Pseudochromidae > Pseudochromis > Pseudochromis fuscus. The sequence continues at coordinate 99,944 of OOFC01026548.1, read as the reverse complement.
TGGGACATCACCTGCACACAGAAAATAATCAAAGTGCTGTTGAGCCTTCAGATTTTAGGTTTTTATTAAAATTCAAAAATAGAAACTTCTCACAGCAGAAAACCACAGAACCATCACAAACTGTTCAGATTAGTAACAGGTTGTGGTTATTTCCCAAATCACATCCTGGTGAACTGGATGCATGTCTTCTTGTGAAAGATGAATTTATGTATTTTACTGTGCATACTTTTACTGTGTATGTTTCAATCAGTGTCCAATACTTTTTTCTATGAATATTAATCTCCCATCTTATTTTTTTTGCATGTCATATACCAGTCTGAGTGTCTGCTGCATGTTTTAAATAGGACTTGATGGCCTGAAAGATTTGTTTTGTTCATAAAAAATATTCTCTCTTCGTTTTATTTACTATTGTTCTGCATGCTGATCATTAATCTTGCTGTTTCAAATCTTATATTGAGTTTTTTTTTAGGGTAACCCTTCAATTATACATGAAAAATAGCCTCTTGGCAAACTCTGGGACATTTACAGAAATATTTATGTGCACTACCCTTGTTAAATAAACCAACAAATAAATGACATGAACAAACTCAACAACCGAAAACAAAAAATAATTAAAAAAAAACATTTTCAATGACTGAGAATAAACTTACATTCATCTGGCGTGCCGAACAGGTCCACAGACACCTGGCTGGAGTTGACACAGTCCGGGCTGGGACAGGCAGGTGGACGGTTCAGTGGTTCTGCAACAGCTGTAGAACCCTCACATCTGTCAGCTTCACCAGAGTGTCCCTGATCCTGACTCACAGCAGCGGGACGAGCTCCAAAGATCTGAGTCAAAGTTGGTAATTCTTCTTTGGATCCACTGCAGTCGGACTCTGATGAAGACTCCAGCCTCTGAGTCCTCCTCTTCTTCCTTGGGTTGCTCTTGATGGAGGAATTAGTGCTGAACTCTCCACTGTTAGTCTTTGCTTCTTGGACAGCTGCTGCTAAAAGGCCATCAGGGGTTAAAGAGGACTCTCCGAGATTGTCCACTGAAGGGCTGTTTCTTATTTCCTCCACTGCGCTGGCGTCCCTCATGGCACAATGAAGCTGGCTTGCTGTGGTTTGAGAATCCTTTGCAGCTTCGTTTAGCTCCTTGTGTTCAACGGCTATGAAGCAGAGTCCAGAATCTACAACTTGAGGGACAACAGAAAGATGAGAACTCTCTGTTTCACACTTTGACACTTTATTCGGGCTGAGGACACTGCTAAGACGGTTACCAGCAGCACTGTCCTGACCTGAACTTGAATGTGGACTCTCAGAGACTGTTTTTCTTGACTGGTTGGGGAAGTTGGAAGGAGAGATCACATCACAACCAGGTGACTTTTCAGTGTCTCTTAAAACCTCTTGACTGATACTTTTGGACACTTGTTGAGTTTTTGCAGATTCAGAAGGAGAACATTTGGTATCGTGGATGTTTTCTTTGTCTAAACGGCTCCTTTTCACATTGGGAGCACCAAGACGAAAAGATTTCCTTTTGGTGGCTTTGAAGCTCCGGAGTAGTTGCTCTGTGTCCACCTCACTGTCGTTCCTGTCCTCCTCGTTTTGCGTTTCCATTTGAATATTATTCAGGAAATGATTTGTTAACTTGTCACTTTGAGGTGTTGGATCGATCACACTTGCACTAGCTGGACTTGCAGAGTTTTGGACAACAGAGACACAACAAGCAGCGCTAGTTTCAGACAGAGTTTCAGCATGTGGCACTTCTGCAACAGCTTCTGATGTCTTCTCACCAGACTCCATGTTTTCAATTCCTCCTATATCTTGATCATAAATACATCCATTCCTTTGAGCTACCTGTGCCATGTTTCCATTTTTAGATGGTGTTGTATGCGCCGATGTTTCACCTTTAGCATTTTTAGATTGCTTTGTGATGCTTCTGGTTTTCTCAGGCACTCTAGCATTCAAGTTGGCTTTCTTATGGACCTCCTGGACTTCCTCAACAGAGAGCTGGATTCTTCTACTTCTCCTTGTGCACCTCACGATCGGAGGTTCCTGGTCCTCGCTGCTAGGATAACTCTCAATTTGTACTTGAACCTCTGATCTTGTTCTGGTCTTTGGACTGGTTTCTCCATTTTGAGCTCCAACCAGAACAAGTGGTTTCGGCACTCTGGTAGACTTGTCTTTCGCTGACGTTCGTTTTTTTCCCTTCCTCATGTCAGTTTTCTTTTGTTCAGTAATTTCAGATTTCAGCTTAGCTTGCTCTTCCAAATCACTGTCCACCTGTTGCTGATTGTTTCGTGCCCTTTTCTTCACCTTTGTTTCTGGTTGCTGTTCAACATCAAACTCCTCATGGGGAACCTCATCTTCACCTTTATTTCCGTCACTTTCTGGTGAGGTGTTTGTCTCCTCTGCGTCTGTATCTTTTTCCTCTATGACCTCCATCTTTTCTGCTTCTTTAAAAATGTCACTGCTGCTGTCATTTATTTCTTCCATCATTTGTTGCTCTTCCTCCATGTTGCTATCAGCTGGAGTGAGTTTGTTTTGCTCTAAAACACCTTCATGTGTCTGTGTTTCTGGTTCAACAAATATGTTACGTGGAGGAGAGATAATCTTGTTCCCTCTTCGCTTGTAGACGGCTCCGAACACCTGCTCTTCAAGGGCCTTCGCCCGATCTTCTCTTTTTGGATTCACATCACTATTGTGTTGCTTGATATCTATTGTTGATGCGGACGAACAGCTGTCAGAGTCGTCTGCATCTTTGTCTGGTTCCTCTAACTCGAGGCTTCCTTCAGCTGGAACCTTCATGAGCCACTCAGCGACTTTCTCTAAACTTTTCTTCTGTTTCTGCTTCAGAATCTTGTCACACTCCAGTTCCTTCTTCTTCTTCTTCCTCCTCCTTAAGGACTTTGTTAAAGGTTGTTGTTCTGTCTCGTCTGGGATTAATAACGAACAGTCAGCGGTGTTCTCCAATGTGGCAAATTTCCCTTTGCTACTAGTTTTGTGTGCCGATGTAATAGTTTCCACAAAATGTGACATTTCTGTTTGCACTGGATCCAGATTATCTGTAGAGCTATATATTTTCCTGTCAGAGGGTGGTGGGGCATCACCAAGGCCGCTATCCAGGCCTTCATTTTCTGTCATCAAAGTAACCGAGTCTTCAAGTCCCATGAGTCTTGCAAATCCATTCTGGGCTATAAAAGGGGATGAGAAATGACAAATAATGAAACTTTTAAAAGACGACATCCTCTCAAAATAAGATGAAAAATGAGCTACACTTGTTCTTCTGTCATCTACGACTGAATAATCGTTGCTGAAGCTGTGCCCTGGGTGGGTTTACAGAGGAGAGAGGTTTTCTTGTATTTGTTAAAAAACTTCAAGCAGGACAGAAATAGATCACTTTGATATGCTATGACCTTTCATTTAAAACAAGAACACAGAAAACCTTTACATTCATTAATGTTTCTATTTCAGATTGTGCTTCAGAACTATACATCTACACCCTAATAGAGGTCGGCTTGACTTTTTCTAGATAAATAATAAAACCAACATGCACACACTGCGTTCAAAATGGCAGAAAACAGGTTTAAAAGGTTATTGTGGCAGTCAATTTGAGGTATAAAGAGCTATAAGAGAACCCACAAGATTTTACCTGCTATAGTTGAGGAGTGGGACTGTGGAAGATCATCATGGTCGGCATTTCCCACATTGTCAAGGTGTCCAGATGAGACATTATTTGGAGGGTTAGTAGTTTCAGCATCAGTGACACTGAGCAGAGAAAAATATGCAACATTGTTACTGAAAGGACTGAGTCAATAAATCAGCATCACTGTCAAACTGAGTCTTGATGGTTCTTACCTTGAGTGTCTTTCTGGCTGGGACATTCCAGTGAAGTCTAAAAATGTAAAAAGGTCATGTTATTGCATGTCGTATAGGGGAGGTTAGTTCCATAAGATAATTTCAGTAAATCTGTGATGTCATCTTACAGTTTGTGCCAGTGTCATGTTCATATGCTTGTATCATATCCTGCAATCCTGCGACAAGTCTCTGAAACCCAGGACTCTCCTGCAAGCTTCTGCACACACACATATCATAAGATTATGATGCAGCTATTACATACAACAAACTATGAGTGAGTCTAGTAAATTACACTGTCCAACCTTTTGGTTATCTTGGCTTTACACACGGGGCAGTTGGCTGTGTGTTTTTTAGAGCTGTCCAAAAGTTTCATCATACAGAATCTGATAAAATAGAAAATAAGCATAATGGTCATAAGTGCATCTACAACGGAAATCAAAAAGTCAAATACAATTGCAATTTTCTCAGTAAATAGGATGAAGGCACTCCTTACTTGCAAAACTGGTGGTCACACTTAGTAGATACTGGGGCAGTCATTAAATCCAAGCTACAAGCAAAAGAATGCATAAATTAAATGAATACAAATGTCACTGATTTTTGTTATTAACAAATCTTCTTGTTCTGAATTACACTCACCATATGGGACATTGCAAAGTATCCCAAAGGACTGAAATGCCCTGTTTGACATCAGCAGCCTTTGGGGTTTTCATGGCGAGTTTTGAGAACTAGAAATAAAAAAAACATATACAAAAGAAAACACTGAATCAGAATCACAACAATAAACATGTATGAACATGAAAACAGCAATAAAAAGGTATGAAAATACAGAGCAAACACTGAACTAACAAACAAAAGGAAACGCTCCAGTACACCGAGGCAGCCATCCGTGGTTCCAGATGCTGTAAGGAAACACTCTTTGCATAAATTAATGCAAACACTGAGCAAAAGTATACAGTGATAATGTTACAAGATTGTATTTTAGGCAAATGCAGAAATATAAACACTAACAATGGTTAATAGTGTTTTTTCGTTATTGTTATATAATTACTAACTACCTACACCATGCCTTTGAAATATCCTACTGTTGACTGAATGGTGATTTACTCAGTCTAACCTTGACTTCTGCAGTGAAGTTATGACAACTGTGTGTACTTTGACCACTGCATACAAAGCCTGTATTGTTATCCTGGCAGATGATATCTGAAAAAGGGAGGTACAAAGGCAGCGCCAGTATTAAGGGTGTCTTACTACACGCATGCTCATAAATAGTACAATATCCCATTTGTTGCCATGTCCGGGATGAGTGTTAGGTTTTATTAGGTTCAATGGAACTGATCCATAGCAAGTGACTTTAATGAATGCCATCGTCTTATTTGTTCAGTCTCTAACATAAATAATCACTGCGTTAAACATACGGGATTGGTGTAGGTGTCGATGGTTAATGTCATACCGTTAGTGGCTATTAAAGCAACTTAACTATACAAACAATGAACATGTGGTGTAACTCAATATTCCCGTGAGGTCAGCCAGACACACTCCATAATATTGTTAAATATCAAATTAAAATGAGTTAAAGCTGAACATCAGTCTTGCTAGCTGCTATGATTTGTTTTGGGAGGTTCAGCTACACAACCAGCAACTTCTGACACTGCCGAGAATGAGACAATCGTCGAAAACAAGTCAGCAAACTAATATCTGGCAAGAAGTAGTATGCTGTACCACTGAATAACTGTAAAAAATATGTATTTATTTAGAAATTTACCTTGTTTTATTTCGGCTTACAATTACCAGCAGAACTCTCGCTCGCTTCAGTTTTCCCGCAATATCGCCTTCTTCTGCTTTAAAATTAAAGGCGTTTTGCACCAGACGTCACAGCGCCGCC
>OOFC01026548.1:54705-93868 GCA_900323345.1 Pseudochromis fuscus | reverse complement strand
AGTGGGGATTCAGCTGGGTTTCTTTTTTATTTGGTTTTTTGTTAAGAACACTTTAAGTATTCAGTTTGATACAAGATTAGCTTCAACTGTGCTAAAAATAAATTGTAACTAGAAATACATAAAAGCATTTGTTAATATCAACATTTTACTCATATATAGAGTCTACGATATAATTAATAAATAAAAATAATAATAAAAATATAATAATAAATCTCGGTGTTAGTGGTTTCTCCCATAGACATAATAAATAATAATAATAAAATTATTATGTCTATGGTTTCTCCCACGTGACTTTCACGCTTTAGTCTGACGTCACATCCTCCGTAAACAACAACAAGGAAGTGGAGAGGGAAGTCCCGAGGTGCAAAATGAGATAGTCACGCTAATTTAAACCCCGATTTTTGACCTGTATAAATCAGGATTATAATGCAATAGATTTGATTTTCCCTGAAGTGAGTCTTTTTATGCTTTTACTCCGTGGTTGTATGTTACACACAAGCTAGCTGCAAAGCGAACCTTAGCTAACAAGCAGCTTAGCTTAACAGCTATCATGGTAGCAAGATATAATGTGTTGATAACATGTACTTTATACCTTTTTGGGTGAAAAACTATTATTTCCTCCGAGGTAGTTTTGCCTATTTACAGTGTTCCGTTATTTCTTCTCATGTGATCTTTTAGCTAGCGATGGAGGGCTCCAAGTCGTCGAGCACAACCATGCAGGTCAGCTTCGTGTGTCAGCGGTGCTGCCAGCCGCTCAAACTGGACACATCGTTCAATGTGCTCGATCGGGTCACTATCCAGGAACTGATTGGTATGTGAGATTTTTTTAACGCTCGATCAACAGTGCAGTGACATGTTTAAAACGTTGTCGTGACTCCTGGTGTAATCTCTGTCCTCCTCAGCCCCGTTGGTCACCGTGACCCCCAGCAAACAGACGGACAGTAGTGAGGGGGAGACGGCACCAGAGGTAGGTTACTAGTGATTACCAATGCTAGACTGAAAACATTTATATATCAGTATTTAAGTCTGGGTTTGCTGCAGACTGGGACGACCACAAGTCGAGGTTTATGGAGATGATAGATAAGTTACAAGGGCACATTAAATGTAACAGTAAATCACTGGAGTTCAATTTGTTGTTAACCAGCAACCATCACCACCTCCAATCCATGCTTATATAACCATAGATATATGATTAGGTGTTGATCATACTGTATTATTTAACTAGTCAGTAAAACCATATGCAGTTAAAATTTTGGCACATTTTAAATGCAGCACCACAATAGGAAAACATGCAGTACTTTGCTTATAATGTCATGTATTTATACGTACTTTACCTATATACAGTAAATTGCTGTGATCGGACTGATTCAGTTTCGTGACACCCACTGTAATCTGCAATTTTTGAGGACTGAAACAAACAATTATTCCAATTCTGTGTGAAAATATTTTGTTAGTAAATGTGTTTGAGTCTCAGAATTACATTCTGTGGGGTGAAAATGGAAATCACTACGCTGGAAATGAGGGTCTGAAGTCAGGATTTCTTTATTCAAGCCGTGCACAGAGTTATCACACATAATGAAATATGTGGAGGGAGCTCACCTTTTCCCCCTTTCATGCCATGCAATTCAAGTTAGATGTTGATAGTCAGACTCCTCAGAAGGACAGAATTACTGACATTCTGTGGTGTCTAACACAGAGACAGTCCGGCCTTGGACCACTCAAACAGCCTCCAATTCTTAGAAGAAGAGATCATCATGCATGAGGAGATGAAGGATATCCAGACAGAATATTAACCATTTTTTATCAAATTCTTCCTTCTAGGAAACTTTTGCAGAAAACAAGCAAGATGGAGTGTCGAGAAAATACATCCCTCCCGCACGGTGAGCACACAAGTGTCTTCATTTGGCAAATTGTTTATGTTAATTACTTGATATGTTCCTGTGGCACCTGAGGTTTACAACTTATGCTGCAGCTTATTCTACAAATCTGACAGAACAGGTGAATCTTGAATCATTGTTTTCTTTTCAGGATGATGTCAACAGAGAGCGCCAACAGTTTCACACTGATTGGAGAAGCATCTGATGGTGGCACCATGGAAAATCTTAGTCGGAGACTGAAGGTGATATTTCCTTTTGAAAAGCTAATAAAGGATGTTGTGTTAAACAGCTACATTAGATCGCCAGTGTTTCATTGTGGGGGTAAAAGAGATTCATTCACATCCCGTAAAAGTGACAGTTTTGCCTTTGACCCTGTCCCACTCAGGTAACCAGCGATCTGTTTGACATCATGTCGGGCCAGACAGATGTGGACCACCCACTGTGTGAAGAATGTACCGACACTCTGCTCGACCACCTGGACACACAGCTCAACATCACAGAGAACGAATGCCAGAATTACAAGTGAGCTGGTCCACAACACAATTACATTTCACAAAATGTAATTTTTTTATCATCAAAGTAGCACTAACTTTGTATAAGTGTGCCTGATTCTATATTTATATGAATGTATTTTCAGGCAGTGTCTGGAGCTGCTATCACACCTACAGGTAGAGGAAGAGGAGACACTGCTGGCAGAGCTGCAGCAGCTGAAGGAGGAGGAGGAGGCCCTAGTCCAGGAGCTGGAGGCTGTGGAGGAGCAGCGGGCTGCTGTGGCCCAGGACCTGGCCCAGAGCAGGGTCCACTCTCAGCAGCTGGACACAGAGGAGCTACAGTGAGTGACTTTGCAGTGTTGTGGACAGGTGACAATGGGATAATTATGACAGCGCCTCACCGCTTTGTTTTTTTTTCTTTGCTTTTTGCTACAAGGTACCAAAAGGAGTACAGTGAGTTTAAACGGCAGCAGCTTGAGCTGGATGATGAGCTGAAGAGTGTTGACAACCAGATGCGTTACTGCCAGATTCAGCTGGATCGCCTGAAAAAGACCAACGTTTTCAATGCTACATTTCATATCTGGTACATACACACACATGTAAATGCTCATACACACACGTTATGTGGTGTATAGTCCACGAATGAACCATGACTTTGCAAATATTTGACAGAGGCAACAGTACAAAAGTAAATCAATGCCTTTTGACTGAGAAATGTTTATTTTCTTCTTCTTCTTCTTCTTCATCTTCTTTTTCTTCCAGGCACAGCGGCCAGTTTGGTACCATCAACAACTTCCGTCTGGGTCGACTCCCCAGCGTCCCTGTGGAGTGGAATGAGATCAACGCAGCCTGGGGACAGACAGTTTTGTTGCTCCACGCTCTGGCCAACAAAATGGGTCTGCGCTTCCAGAGGTATAAGCACGTGCTTGTGTACATATAATATGAAAAGTTTAGCGTAATAATCTGTAGTTCTTTACATCCTCCCACTAATGAGGGCTATAATAACTAATCTTTTGTGGGGGTTTTTTTTATTGTATATGACCACAGTTTTCTTGCTGTTGCATCTGTTTGTTGCCGTGATGATTTATTTATTTATTTTTTGCTCAGTAAGTCCGAACATTAAGCTCACACAACACTTCTGTCGTTTCTTCAGGTATCGTCTTGTCCCATATGGAAACCACTCATACTTAGAGTCACTGACGGACAAGTCAAAGGTAAAATACACACAGTATTCTTGTATCCAGCTCCCATTATTATGTATTATTTGTCCAGGCTCTAATTCTGCCCTGTCTCCCTGTCACACGTGTGTCCAGGAGCTTCCACTGTACTGCTCAGGTGGTTTGAGGTTCTTCTGGGACAATAAGTTCGATCATGCTATGGTGGCCTTCCTGGACTGTGTCCAGCAGTTTAAAGAAGAGGTGGAAAAAGGAGACACTGGCTTCTGCCTCCCATACAGGTCAGATATGTACAGAACGGCTCGAAGCTTGCCTTTAAAAAAAAAAAACAAAAAAATCAATGTTTGAATTTAAATTGTAAACCAATATTTGTAATAGTAACATCTAGAAACAACTTGCAACACTGTAGACTTGAAGAGACTTGAGTAATGAAAATGAAAATGTTTGTAAAGTTAAAAAAAAAAAACCCAAAGCTTTAAAAAAGTAACCCTACTCTAGTGATCTAACCATAAGTTGGAGGACATATTTGTCATCCACCTGACAAGTGTAATTTTTTCCCCCTTGTGTCTCAGGATGGATGTGGAGAAGGGTAAGATTGAAGACACAGGTGGCAGTGGAGGCTCATACTCCATCAAAACCCAGTTCAACTCTGAGGAGCAGTGGACCAAGGCGCTGAAGTTTATGCTCACCAATCTGAAGTGGGGACTGGCCTGGGTCACCTCCCAGTTCTACAACAGATAAACCTGCTGGACAGTGTCTTCATAAAAATATTGACTTTGCATAAGTCATGTTTGGATACTTAGCCAAAGGAAAAGAAATGGTTACGTTTGCACCATTTTGCTGTTGAGCAATGGAAAAATCCTGAGTCCAGATTGTGTGTGTTACATGTTACAGATTGTGCTGCAGAGTGGAAGAATTTAAGATCGTTGTCGACATGTTCCTCAAAGCGAGCAGGGTAACATGTCATTTATCTGCTTCACTAATTTACAACTGGTATTTTCCAAAAAGCTGACATCACATTAAAACACATTACAATTTCCCACTTGACTAGAATGTGCTCATAAAGAAATTTCACACATTATCAGTTCTAACATCTTTTACTGTCTATTTTCTGTTCTGTTGCACTTCATGAGAACCATGAGAAACCACTTTTCTGTTATAAAAATTCTAAGTGTCATGTGATACAGTTAGTCGTTTTTTAATAGCTTACAATGAAGTATTCAATAATGTGTCAGTATTTCATTGACATTGATGCAATTACCAGATACACTGCAACCTATTAGAGGTGCACTGGTATTTTGTTCATACTCTGCACCATCATATACATGTTTGTTTAGATATTGAAACTTAATGTGGGATTGAGTTAATAAAAATGAGATTTTATGCTGTAAAAATAAAGTGTGACATATTTGATGCAGGCATTATATAATTCATGTGGATTATTTGTCCACTGATTTTCCTAAATTAAGTAAGACACCACAGTTTTACCAAAATGTTTTTAATGGTTTCATTAATTATCTCAGTTGAATCTTACCTCGCATCACAACACTCACTCAGAGTCAGCCCCCCCTTTAAGGTTAACAACAACATTAGAGGGGGTAAAATCTCATGGAAAAATATGGACTTAACAATTAAAATAATAAGCTGACTTCCAGTTATCAAGTAAAATATTTAAAATAGGTCACAACCAGACAGTCTTTCCAGAATCAGCCCTCTTCTGTATCAAGTCATTAGTGAACCTCTAATGGTGCCATGTCAACAAGGCAGGCCTTGAACTTTGGTCATCAGTCACTCGTCATCACCCGACAGAGCCATTTCTAAAAAGTTCCAGGTTCAAACCTATAGGGATACATATATTTAAAACTGACCACTCTAGTTCTGAAAATAATTTGATAGATGATGTATTTCAAGCAGTATGGGATGAAATTGTATTAATGTTTCCTCTTCTAAACCTTCCACAGTATAGGCAGGTGATCTTGTACACATGGCAAACTTCTGAGCCTGTCAGTTGTGCAATTTTTCAGGTGCTTTTAATATTTGTCATGTAAAAAAGCCCCTTGAAATGAGCCAAAGTTTTTGTTAGTGCATGCATATGGGCAAATCTTTGGGTTCTACTGAGCCCACAGCCAGAGGCTGGCCCTTCATTTTTAACCACTCGGACGATGGCGGCCGGCACATTTACTACTACATGACCACGGCATCCATCATTTTGGTTCCAATCACACTTTTAGCATCCCTCCTTCCCATCATGCTCTCTGCTCTCTTGCAAAAAAAAGAGCAAAGGAGGAGTTTCATCAAGCGTGTAATGTCTCCACGTGGCTTTGTCCTCCCTGGGGTTTTAGTCCCGTTTCTATAAGCTAGCTTCAGTTGGAGGCACTGCTGCTGTAGCAGCTGGAGGTGGAGGGAACAGGAGGTGCCTGAGGTGTGCTGCTGCCCAGGGCTTTTCGAATATGGGGCATCAGGAAGGGGTCACTGGCCAACTGCAGCACATCCACCCGGTCCTCCTTGTGATAAGCCAGGCAACGTCGAATGAAGGCCTGTGAAGAAACGGGACAAACAAAAGGACTCGTTACATCTGGATCTGCTTTTTCATACTTGGGACAATTTTTCATGATAAACTTGCCTTTTACCAACAGTGAGTTAAGTCCCCTCCAAAGACTGTAGCTATAAACAGACTGACTTATTAAGGCACCCTGCTTCCTGACAGTAACCTGCTTAAATAATAAAACAGACACTTCTGGCTAACAGTGATGAATTGGTGGTGACCAAACCTGTGATCCCTCAACACTCAGCCTCACTGTTGTCATCCTGTTGAAGCAGGAATTGTACCTCAATAAAAAATAAAGCTGGCCTTTCATGGAGCCAGAGATGGATTAAATGACACTGTATGAACATAAAAAGGTTGCCGGGAATTGTGTAGTGAGATTACTGCACCTTTGCTTCTGTGGTGACCACAGGTTTGGGAGGAAACTGCACCTCAGTGGCTTTTAGTATGGTGTTTTCTTGTAGGATATCCTGCTGCGACTGGTTATGACCAAACGGCTTAAAAAAGAAAACGGAGACAGTTTAGTTTCATTTTCCTCAGAGAAAATATCATCCTGACAATCTGTCTTGTGCATACAGAGTAGTGGTTACCTTGCGTCCATATAGGCTCTGGTAGAAGATGACCCCGACTGACCAAACATCCACTTTGTTGGATATTTTAGGGGGCTCCTTGCCCACAACAAAGCACTCAGGTGGCAGATACCTGGAAGACACACAATCACAACATGAGGATGAAACAGTAGATGAGCATGTTTGCTGAATAAAGAGGGGATATAAATGCAGTCAGCAGTGTTTCACTCGACATCGCCTCACTGAAAACCTGTGAAGACATATTGGTTGCCTGGTTACTAGATGCAGTGAGATGTGTCTGTGTACCAGTAGGTCCCTGCTCCCTGCGAGGTCAGCTCCATGCCATCTGCAGAGCTGTAGCTGTCATCATCCATGATCTTGGAGAGGCCAAAGTCCGTGATCTTTATCTCTCCGCAAGCTGTGCCGTTAACCAGCAAGATGTTTCCTACGAACAGAACACATTTCAAAGAAGAAAAGAAAGAAAGAGAAAAAGCTGTTATGGTTTATGTATGTGTTCATAAACAGATAGTTCCTACAACACATTCTTGTGTTTGCAACTTTCACTTGAGGCATTTGTTCAGAGCCACAGAGACTATTCCTGTATAATCTCCTCAAAGATGGAGGATTGTAAAATGAAGAAGAAAAAAATCAAAAAGACTACCAGGCTTGAGGTCGTAGTGGATGATGGGTGGTCGAATCTGATTGAGGTACTTGAGTGCGTTGACGAGCTGCATGACAATAGAGCGTCCCTCCTTCTCCGTCATTAGCTTATTCTGCTTCAAGTAGAAATCCAGATCGTTGCCTTCACAGTACTCCAGTACTGTGCAGAACCTGTGGATGGTATGAACGCCAGTAAGTCTTTAATCTATTTACAATACATGTGAAAGTACTTTACTTTAGAGACTTCCACAAACTTATTTTAACCTTTCAAACAAAGTCTGGTGAGTAACCCGAGTGTGCCGCAGCAATGCAAGGTCTATACAGCTTAGAGATGATTACTGTTTTTACTGGCACATCTTCACAGTTTTTATGCAGAGTGCAGCACTTACGAGTCTGTGTCGAGTGAGAAATAGTCATAGAGTTTGACTATCCGAGGGTGGTCAAGTTCTTTGTGGATTCTGTATTCTCTACAGGCGTGTCTAGAAAAACAAGAAGGAATGAGGAATTCAGAGATAAATAATATGCAGCTTTTAAAAAACATTACAAATAAGAGCATGTAAAGATGGTTTCATGTTGTTATATCCACAACAAATTTATGTAATTAGGATCAAACTACTTACAGTAAAGTAAAAACAAATAGAGGCCAATGAGGAGTTTCAGACTCACTTGTGGTAGTTTTGCTTCTTCTCCTCCCTCCAGTTCTTGTTGAGTTGATGGATTTTAATGGCCACATACCTCTGCTCTGTCAAATCAAAAGCCTGTAAAAGCAACATTACCACATGCAGCATTAGAGAAGGCTACTGTTGTACAGTAGCTGCAAGTACTGCAAGCCTCACTACAACACCATCATGATAATTTTGTTTCTATATGTTACTAAAACAAACAAAAAACCCTGTTATTTAAAAAGAATGGAAGCTGAATATTTGACACATGCTCACCTTGAAAACTTCACTAAAGCCACCTCTTCCAAGTAAATGTAACAGCAGATATCGGTCATTCAATGTGGGGTGGTCTTTAAATCTGAAGAAAGAGACTCTGTTACATGATCGATGATACAACAGAGCTTGGATAAAGTTTGTTAGAACTGAGATACGTACTGCGAGTTGTCCTCGTTATGGATTCTCTTCAGCTCCCGGATGTGCAGGTTTCTGACCCGCTCCAAATGCTCCAGCTCTGCCTGGATCTCTGCTTCTTCCTGCAAACAACCACACACATTTATCACCACTAAGCCCATCCTTTGTAGACAGGTTTCTTAAAAACTTAATCTTCAAACAGCAAAACAGCAGACATAAATGTTGGTACCTTTTTTAGATGACCAATTCGAAGTTTGAAAATCTCCTCCTGCTCATGATATTCTGCCAGTGACAGTCTGTGTGGAATGATACAGAAAAAGCTTCAGCTTCAGGCAAATGTAAAAACAATAAATACTCTATACTAATGCAAGGCTCTTGACAACTGTAAATGTCACAGGTTACTGTTAAAAATTATGGACTGTAAAAAATTATTACTATTCATAGAATTAAACAAATAAATTACTACAAATAAAAAGAAGGAACCACAACAATGATTATCTATCAGAAGTTCAGGATCAGTATTTATAAAGATATTCAACATGCAATCAAATTATACTGGAGTAAAATGAGGCATCTTTCAACCACACCATCCAAACCTGACCTATTATGGAGAAGAAGCGACACCATTATACTGCAGCTCAGTCCTAAATGCTGGTAAACCACATTACATTCAAGCTAAACCACAGTGATGATCTCCAGGCTTACAGTAACCCTCACTGGTCTGGTCTGACGACTGCGTATTGACTATAACTGAGTCTCTGTTTGGGATCTTACGTTTCATTTTCCTGGCCGTTGCTTCTGCTCTTCCGTTTGTTCTGTTCCAGATTGGGTGGAGGTGTCTGGGCCATGGACGGAGGTTTCCTTTTCCCCAGCAGCTTCCTCTGCCTTTCAATATCCTCCCGCTGTGAGTTGATTCGCTCTTGCTGCCTAGAACATGTAAGAACAATGTGGCGTGAGCATTGATTTCCAGAGTGGGCCAAATGCAAACATATGTTTGGGTGGATCTGCACGCTCACTTGATGAGGTTCTGGAAGGCGTATCCATCTGTCCATTGCTCAGTGAAGGAGGCTCCGTGGCGTACAGTGGTGAAGTGACCTAAACGTAGACGGTCCTGCATGCTCTTGTCCCTGCAACCCATCTTCTCCTGTTTAGACTACAGCAAAAGAGGAATGAGTAAATCTGTGCAGGCAGACTGAAAAAACAAGTCAGCTTTAAGGTTGTAAAGAGCTGAATAATGATGCAGAGATCACCATGAAAAGGGCCATGAATTTATTTTTATGGCGTTCCCCTCAAAAGCTTTTTGTTGCTAGGTTACAAAAACTGTCTTGTAGCACCTCCATATAGCTCAGCGCTAAACACAAAGTCGCTACAGTGTAGTTCAGGCAAGGTAACTATAACAAAGGAAAGAAATCACATCTGAGGATTGGCAGCTGCTCTCACTACTGGGATGCCAGTGGCGACCAAGATCAGCTTCTCCTCTGCTGACAGTGTGGATATTGTAAGTCCCGCCTCCTTCATAAATTTGATTGGTTGTTGAGAGAGAAGCAACACTGATGACCTGGGTGGTGCATTAAAAGTTGAACCATTTTCAAATGAAAGTGCACAGCACAGAGGATGCTGAGCCATGGTGAACTTAATAGGATCAGTGCAGTAAATACACTGCCAGGGTTTTTATGTTGTATTACAGAAGTGTCCCAACAAATGCAAAACAAATCACCATTTATCTTCTAAGGATGTCAAACAAACATAATTCATATTCACACCCACCTTCTCAATTAGCAGTTTCTTGCTCATGGTCACACACTTGTTAAGCCGCTCCTTATAGCGTTCCAGCATTTTCTGCTGCTCATCCACTTGTCGCCTCAAGTCGCAGTTTGCCTGCCGAACACAAATCATCACTAATTCTTATCACAACCGGGATTCAAGGCTGTTTTGCTCTCAAACTGACACGTAATTTAAGCAACAATGGCATCTGAAAGTCAACAAGCGCCTCACTTACGAGGAGCTGAAACCAGACAGGTGCAGGTTAATTACTGCTGTTGTTGTGACAAGTGGAAGAAAATTGTGAGGTGATTAACATGGACATCGGTGAATGTGCACAAAAATACAAGTTTATATTTAGATGTAGTCCTGACTGTGTGTGACATTTGTTAGTGAGTCCACAAAACATCAATTTGTGTATGTGACATTTCAAAGCAATTCATTAAAAAAATAAAATGAGAACTTGTTTTTTACTTGATCCAAATACACCAAATGAAGGTTGACTTGTAAGACTTTGAAGAGTTAAATATTTGCTTGTCTTACCCTCAGCAGGTCATCTATCCTCCCTTCTTTCTTCTCGAGGTCAGAGTTCTTGTCCTTCTCCAGTGCTGTCAGTTTCAGCAGTGTCAGTTCTGACTGAAGGAGGAAAACAAAGACAACAAGAAAGTTAGCATCTCATTCAAAGGACACAAACACCCTTTCAGTCACTCAGTAACTAAAATACTCCATCCCCGAGGGGTTGGTGTCTAAAATACTAGAATTCAAAACTTTACCTTTAGTTAGTGTCATTTCAAAGCAAAGCAGGAAGTGTCACATATATTGTGTTTAATAAACAGCAGTGTGGGCAGCAGGGCTTTTTAAAATCTGACCTTTTTGCTGTATCCATATCATCAAGATGTGCAGTAGCGTCATCACTACTACTTTTATGAAATACACACAAAGCAGGTGTTTTCTACAGTAGTTTAAGACACAAACCCACTTTTCACTCAGTGGAAGGAAATGAAAGGACGAACTTCACAACTTCAAAAGTCCATAATGTAAAACACATGGAAACTTCCACAAAGTGACTGACACTATACTGGAGACGTAGAAACATTGGTGTCAAGTGGCACTTTTCAGGTCAGTAAAGAAAGATACCTGGATGGCTTTGTGTGAGCAGGAGTGTGTGGGGGCTGTCTTAACAGAGCTGCAAGATGAAGAGTCTGTGTGGGCTGAGCCTGTGGACGAAGGACTGCCGTGCTGAAACTGCATCACAGAGAGACACAAAGACCAAGAAAAACACAGCAAGTACATAAGAGATTATGAAGTAACCAAACAAAACAAAAGGAAAACAAGAAATACTACAGCTGTTAATGTAGAGAAGAGTGAAATTATATTTACAACATTTTTGCTAAAAAATCTAATAAAAGAAATAGTGAAAGTAAAGTAGTCTATTAGTAATGAAAACAAACTCCATATATTTGTTAATATTTCTACAACAAAGGGTCTGATATTAGTTTGGACTTTACAGAAAAGGGTGTGTTATTTTAGAGAAATTGAAAGTAAATTTAGTAAAACTTTCAGACCAGAAAATTAGCTTTAAAATAAATTAACTGAATTCAGTGTTTAATTCATCCTGTACTGACCCAATCCTGACCCGAACAATCTCCCACACATTTTGTGTAGTTCTTTCTGTGCTATAGGACTCTAGAAGTAAGATATTGAACTTTGAATGCCCCGTCCTGGAAAAACAAACTGTTTACACATTGTTTGGTAATTCAGTGAATAAGGTTTTATAATTCTGATGAGGAAAGATGTTAACATATGAGGAATGAAAGTGGCAGGTGAAGAGATCCTTTACTGGAAAATTTCACTGATTATATCCATACATGTCATCAACAGCTAAAACTTGACAGTGCACTGTCAAACAGCTTCCTTTACTGTTCCCAGACGTAAACATAACCTCCCTGCAGCAGCACCATAAACAACATTAACTACAGTTTCACTTCAAGTGCATAGTTCACCCAACACCTGAACCTTCCAGTTAATAAACACCACACACACTCTGCTGTTCTGTCAAAAGTCCATTAAAATCAAGCTAAAAGAAAACATTTTGCTATGTGTCGTGGGTGAAATCTCCAAAACATACCAAAGACAAAGTGCTCCATCTGGTTACATTTTGCTAGTATTATCAAAACCAAATGAAAAAAAAAAAAAAGCCTTGTTAGCCATGTCCAAGTAAGAGGATACTGATGAAATGAGAAATTAGACAAAGACAAAACCATAACCACACTAGCTGACTGTAGCATTGACTAAAGTTAAACTAGCAGCCGAGCAGGTGGGAGCTATGGGGATGGATGCTGGTGCTCACCAGAAGATTAGACAGTGAGTGTTGAGGAGAGGAGCGCACCAGCACAGGGATGCCCCGGGCAGGACTGGTGCCAGAACCACTGCTACCAGCAAACTGGCCACGGGGCAGTTGACAAGAGTGTGGAAACAAGACAGAGAGAAAAAGGGACAGAGTGGTTATTTAGAGAAAGTAGGATGAAGGACCATACCGGCACAGTCAGAAAGTGAGGGTGAGACAGCAAAGCTTCAGAGTGATTTGAAACTATGTACAATAAAATGGCTACAATGCAAAATGTATTCTGAAGTATATTTCATCCACTTACCTCAAAATAATCACTTATTTTGTGCCCTCTTCCCTTTCCTGCAAGGAACAGAACATTTACAGTAAGAAAATTAATCACCGATATATCATAAGCTACAGAGACAAACTTGCTTCCCAGAATGTTTTTAGAAGTAACTTTGGGAAAAAGTACCACCATGAATATTTAGAGCAAAAGGGAAACCAATTTCACTGCCAGTGAGTCTTACCTTGGCTGTTGCTGTCATAGTTGTCCCCTTTTCTCTTCCTGCTTCTCTCATAGGCCTTCTTCTCTGGTGTCTGACATTAGCAGGAAAGCAGCTTAGATTTACATTTTATTCCAATACGTTTACTCCATTAACCACATTAATACAGGGACAAAAAAGCATCACTTTTTTAATCTGAAATCTTTAAGGTGTGTGACTAGTCAACAATTAAAATCCATTTTTTCAGCTTGGTAACAAAGACATGACTCTCTTGCATTTTTGTTTTGACCAACCTCCAGTTCCCTGTCACTGAGTGATCCTGCGCTGCACAAAGACTGGTTGGATGACTCACTGTTGGCTGAACTCTAAAATACAGAAAAGAGACAACAGACATGATTGATTGGTCATGTGCTTGTCTTGTAAGCAGAAATGAAAATCAGGGATATTTAAATGATGTGAAATAACCTGGTTTCTGTTCAAATGCCATCAGCGCACTCATGTACACCGAGTGGTGGCCTCTTTGAAGTCTGTTAACGTTCTCATTTATGTAACTTTCAGACTTGTGCAAAGATTCCTATGTCTTGTATCTAATTTTTGTGGCAATTCCAGCACATGCATCTAACAGCTTTGAAATGCTACAAAGGGTTTATAATACACATCTCGTTATTAATCTGTAAATTTTCTCCTCACATCCAGTTGGAAGAATCCATTGGTGTCATTCATAGCCAGCTGCACCACCTGATGAGACTAAGAAGCAACAGCAGGCTTACTGGGGCAGGAGGCTAATGCTTTTAAGGCCTGCTGGCTTTCTGCAGCTCAAGGTCACACATACAGCTAAGAAATTCTTTCATTTTTAGCATATAGACCATGCATGTTCATTGCAATGTCTTGTTATGGTGCTTTCATAAAACATTTACAACATTTATGCTGTAATACCACAGTAAACAGGCCAGACATTTAATTTCAGAGCACAATATAGGCCAGAAGCATGAGCAATAGTGATTGCTTTCTCAGGGGTTGCCATTTTCTCAAATGCGCACCCACACATAGTAATACCCAGTTCAACAGCAGGGTTGCAGCATAGCACGCAGCTAATGCTGTGAGCTTCAGCTGCGGTGCCATTTCAGTGTCACTAGTCTCCACTGAAACAAAGAGCTGCTGGCCAGCTCCCGTGTCAGCCTAAACAGAGCTTGTCTTGTTTTACCTTTAGCTCAGGAAAACACACCACTCCACTGAAGGAAACTCCTGAACACAGAGCTAACTGTAAATAGAGAGGACTTCCGAGCTCTTTTTAACTGAAAGACTAACACTAGAGAGCTAACAAACAGCTCATGTTTGCATTCACAGCAGGGGTTATGGGATGCACGCCAGCAGAAAACTCTCTTTTTGTTTCTCTAAATTGATTTCAGCAAGACTATAAAGGAACCATCCATTTCCACATCCTCTGTATAGTTTGGCCTCTGCATAAACAGTGTGTACTTTTTACAGTGGACGATTAGTTTTAGGAACAAAACTACAACTAGGAATTTAGGATATAACAACCTTGGCCACACCAACTCCAGTGAAACGGGCCTCGAGCAGTTCCTGCCTGCGAGGATCCAGGCTAATAGCCTGGCTATGAAGTCCTTCCATCATACCTAGAAAGAGAAACACAAAGAGTGAATAAAACTGGAACCAATTTGGATTAGTTGGCCGGGGTTGCTGTCACAAAGATGCACCTAAGACATTATTTCTAATTCAAGCAAGTGACTTAACAATCTAATCAATCATGAGGTCTCATCAGCAAATTGTAACACAGCTGCATGGAAGCCTGAAACTGTACTAAACCAGTTTCCAGAACTAAATAACAACAACAACCACCAAACAGACACAAAGCAATTTTTGTATACTGCATAATATAGGGAACACCAAAGTCGGTTTAAAAATGTTCCCTGCAATGCCTCTTGAAGCTCATTTTCACAATAGTTATTTTGTGGTTAACTTAACCAACTGTACTCTGACGGCAATTGCTTAACAAACTGAACCCTGACAAAAAAATGCCAGGAATGCTTCTCCAGTGGCAGTTATAGTTTTATCTCCAGGTTTAAAAGCCTGCATTAAAATCAGTACAAGGTTATTCAACATGACAAATCTACTAAATGATCAAGGTGAATCACATGATATGGACATCACTTCATTTTAGTCAGTGAGACATCAAAGCAAACAAAAACATAAAAGAATAATCTCCATCAAATTTTCCTCTCTTTCCATACTGTTGTCATAAATGCCAGGGGAAAACCTCCTTAGATTATTTACTAAGACTGTGTTTATCAACTAGTGATGGGATTATCTCATGACAACTGTTCTAAAACAATCTGTAGATAAGAAATAACAGTGAATATCACAGCTGATCCCAGGCAGTCCAACAACTTGTTCATCAAAACAACACTGGCCAGCAAACGTTAACTAGTTAGAAGGAGTATCTAAAGCCACCAAAGCCATGGGTTTAACATATATTTCACAAAAACACTCGACTTTATGGAAGTTGGTGGAACAACCCTGACGATACTGTTGACTGACAAGTAGATGAGGAATGCCAAACTTGGCTAACGCTAACTATGCCAATCAATATCTTGCTAACATTTTAAAAAGGAAAAGCAAAACCCTGCCATGCACTGTGCAATTACCATGTATAAATAGTTAGTTAGTAGTAGCTACGATGTAACTAACTGCTAACCGTTAAGGTTGCACTAGCTAGCGTCAAGTTGTGTAGCGAGCTAAAAGCTACAACACCAAGTCTCACCTGGAGAAGCTTTTTACAGTTTTCACAATCCAATAAAATGAGGCTGTCCGTCCATTCGGTGACAGCGAACTCCTCAGCAGCTCCCAGTCCCACACACCTCAAATAAAGTGAATTAAGTTATCCATTTACAATTATTTCGAATTCGGGGAAGACATTTGTTAGCTTAGCCGGTGCTAGCTAAAAACAGCAGTGTGTCTGGCTCCTGCTGGTGTCATCCGGACAGGAGGCCGCGATCCTCGGGGTTTCCTCGTCCGTATCGGTGCCCCTGCACGGGCACACCGGGGAGCTGTCACTGCTCTGAAGCTTCCTGACAAGTGTTGTCACATTTCTGCATCACTCCGTCTCTGTCTTTTGGCATTATCGAGCGTTTACACCGGGAGGAGCCACCTTGTCAGAGTCCATTCTTTAAATGGTGGTGAAAGATCATAACCCCCCCTGCAGCAGCAAGGCCGCACAGAGCTCCGGGGACGAGCTGTAAGTAAGTGAGGCTTCCCTCGCGCTGGTTAACAGATAATGTAATCTCAGAACCACCCCAAAAACAGGCTGCACGCGGTGACCAAGGCTGGATCACCAATTTGCACGCGCATCTGCAACTTCCCTGGAGCACCACGGGCCCTAAAAAGCTTCAGTTTTATTCAAATTTGTCACATTTGTAATGATTGGAAATGTGCACAACTAAAGAACAACAAAGCCCTGCAACACTACATACTTTTGTGACTCCGTGTTGAAGTTTGGTGCAGTCCTGTTTAGATAAAATAGTCTAACGAAGCACTTATGCTGTGTATGATTCTAAATAAAGATCTATCAAATCACAACAATCTAAGTCTAATACAGAAAAACAGGAGCCAGGATAAGAATATTGGGAATATTTTTTGTGTAATATTTAAGGGAGCTGTTAGTTAAATTATGTTCTGTATCAGTGCTTATTAACTTGTTAGAAATCACTTACACCAAGCTGCTGATTTGACTAAAAAAAGGGATAAATATTCCCAGAAATATTACAGGGCGATTGTCATTACTGATGTGATTTTAAAATAAACAAATAAAATACATATTTAAAGTGAGCTGTGAAGAGAGTTTGCTGTAAACACCACAATAGGAAAATTGTTGTATTAATAGGAATGGTATCGATCTAACAGAATTAACAAAATATGGATATCAGAAAGATACCAGATGATTCAGGAATCCACAGCCTGTCTATCCACCATCTACATGGTCCCAAGAGGAAGCTAAATTTGGCAATAAGTGAACACTGAGAGGCTGTTTAGGTCTTACCATTTTAAACTGCACCTGTGGGTTATTCTGAACCATATGGTCTGAACCCACTTGCTGTGTCCTGTCAAAAAAAATCACAAAAGCTAAATTGCACTAGAGGCCCCTGTTTCAAAGGCTGAATGTTAACCTAGTGCAAACACACTCTGACAAAGGTTCATCTTAAGATCAGATTTTTACCTGTGAAAGAAATGTATTATACACATTTTGCCATCATGTTTACTCACTGATTATTAGAAAAATCACTGTAAACAAACCAGTATTAGCTCCACAAGCTGCCATCTTGTTGTCCCTGGCCACTTGTGAAAAACCTCATTAAAGGTTGTTTCCATTTTTTTTTTTTTGTATGCTTAGAGGAGCAGGATATCCTTGCAGGGTGGGTAGTCACACTGGTTGAGGGGTTGCTTCAATGCACCAGTGAGTAAAATCACTGGGTCATGCAACCAGGAGCCAGGGGCTGTTTGCTGTGCGTGCAAGTTGCTGTGAAACACTTGTGGTAGAATAATGCACGTGGCCTTCACACATGAACAGTTCATGATATATGTCTAATAAATTAGCAGGATGTATTGGTTAATGTAAGGCATATTTAGAGAAATTACATCTAATGCTGCATTAAATGCATGGATATTAAAAACCCCTTTTTAATGTACCGGTAACTGGATTATTGGTGCCAAATAAATTAGTGTATAAAGTAGATATGGGCATTACCAATATATTATGGATGATCCAGTACATTTAGAAAAATGAAACACATTTACTCATTGTGACTCATTTCTTATAGTGATCTACATCATACTTCTTAGATTAAAATCATAAAACAAATCATCTGCTTCGTATGTATATTTCACCGTATGTACTTCATCAATCGTGTGTCATTTGATCTCCTCACGGATGAACTGCACTTTGATGTAGAGCTGGCAGGCTACACTTACAGTTGAAGCCCAGGAGATGGAAGTAGTGTGTTGCATTTAAAAAGCCCCGCACACTTCAGTGGGAGTTTAAGGAAGCACTTATTGTCATGAACTTCAGCCTCCAAATTGGGTGATATATATTCTGTGTAGGCGGTAAAATGGTAAAATGTATATAAAACATTGTCAAGTTTAGATGAGGTGACAACCTCACTGCACACTCTATAACACTGTAAATGCTTATTAAAGAAATCCACAGTTCTTGTTGTTGAGACTGAGGGATTCACTCAGTTTCATTTATCGGCTTTTCAACTTTTAAAACAGAAATACAGCAGAAATCAGTCACTGTTGTACCTTGAAAGAAACAGCAGTCATTCAGAATAGTGTCACATTTGCTTAATAAATCAAAAAATATTAATAACCCCAATTTGGCATCAAATGTCTGCAGATCTAAAATCTTTAAATATCTGTTGGATATTCATTCTTCTCATTTATTCAAAATTATGCTTAACTTTTGTCTTCTGTGTCTATTACAAATGGCATTTTTATACTTTAGGGAAAGAGACATTAACCCTATCCACACAAGACTCTTAACAGTTTACTTCACACCACTTCATATCTGTACGCTATCGCTTGACAGTTTGTCTTGGTGTAGTCCTACCGAGTACCACAAACAAGAAATCCCAACATTGTGATCAGGCAGAGTAGGTTTGTTTTGTGTAACATTATTTCCCCTTGAGTTCCTCCACTGATTCAAAGGATTAGTTCACCAACCACATTACTTTTTTTTTAGATGTTTCTTCCCATCATGTAGATAGTTTTGGTTTCATTTGCCAAGGAAACATCTGTTTTTCTCCTAATAGTCGTCTTTCTTTTTTCTGCCAGCAGTCAAAAATAATGTACACTATCAATACTGGCAATGTCAGTCATTTATATATAGATCCCTTTAAAATTTGGGTCATAACTTCTTGTACGCACAAGCTAAACTTTAACTTCTAGGATTTCAGTGGCAGTCAATACATGGTCAAAGTGGTATAGGAGGGTGTGTATGACAAATCCCTGATAGAAATGTGCCCTCAGAATCATTTCTACATATGTACAAACAAATAATTATTAATTATTGTCCTGTGACAGTAGAAGCCTGCACATGATTCGTTGTCCTCTTGCATAGGATGGTAGAAGTCCATTGTTTCATCCTTCCTTCTTCTTCTTTGTTCAGTAGCATCAGTCTTTTCCTCTGTATGTGATGTTTGTGAAGGTAGATGTGGCTCCTTTGTAAAGAGGATTGTGCCCCTGTTAATCAAATAAAGAAAAACTACGGTGAGTTTCACAAACACAAAAACGATCCCTAGGGAACTAATACCAAAAAATTAGTTATAACCTAAAGTAGCCACTCCATACATGGCATTCATTTGTTTCTAGACTATTACGCTGCATGTTAGATACAAATATCACCTTAAATGCCTGGCTTGTGTGCTTGTGATTCTTTGTGGTTTGAGGCCTACAGGATTTGGGTGTGTTTTAGTGACCACAAAAAAGCCTATTACCAGTAAAGGCTGATTCGCTCATTTATACCCAGCCCTTCCGTTGGCAGCTTTTTGTTCTGCGAGGAGTAACAGCACGCCACAAAAACAATAAAAAACATCTTCAGAGAACATGAGTGAGAGACTGCGTGTGTGGCCTTTAGTGTGTGTTGGTGTGTGTGTGCGTGTTGGTGCAGGCGTGTTTTGGCGCATTTACACTAATACCTACTCACATCGCTTCGCTTCGGTTTTGGCGCATTTACACTGGCAAAAAAGTACCTGGAACTTGGTACCTGGTACAACTTTTCGTACCTCCTCTCCTCTCTCCAAAAAAAGTACCTGGTCAGGTCGGAGCAGGTACTAAAATCTTATTGGTCGGAATCGTCACTGCGCCGTTGCGTCATCACTGTCCCCGCAAACACGCCATTTTTAAATCTTCTGCTAACCGCGCAGACGTGTTTGAAATAACAACAAGAAGAAAAATGGCATCTGTTAGAAATCCTGCCACATGGACTCAGGACGAGGTGCAAACCTTTCTGTCATTAGTCGCCGATGAGAAAATTCAGCGGGAGCTGGACGGCGCGGTCAAAAACGAAAGAATCGCATAAAAGATGACGTCATGAATGACAGCCAGCTACACGGAGGAAGGACTGTCCTCGGCAATGTAAATACAACCGAGTGGGGCCGATCCTGAGTGATCGGAGGCGAAGTGAAGCGAGTAGGAACCAGTGTAAATGCGCCATTTGTGTACCTGAATTTCAGGTACACTGAATTTGATCAAAATTTCAGTCAAAATGAATGTTGACCTTGCTTTCATTCTTCTTTTCATGCACATGGGATCTCATGTTAAATCCACTCACCGTGTCCCACTTGGCGCGAGCACGTTCCTCCTCAAATTTGGCAAATTCCCGTCGGTCATGAATGGTGACCAGCAGCTTCCAGATAAGCAAAGCCGCGAGGCCCAGGAACAAGATGGCTCCCGCTACTGACAGAAGCACCACCAAAATGTCTGGACCCTTGGGGCAGTCTGGATGGAAAGAGGAAGCGATAAAAGGAATGAGTAGAGTGGAAACACAGGAGAAGATAAGTCGCATGCCAGGTCTGATTTCATAGATGCCTGTCTCTAGCTTCACTCATGTGGATCTGATGTTGCATTTTGCTGCAACTCACTCCTCTGCTAAATGTCATGACTTTTATATTCAGGACTGTGCCCCTGAAAGCACAGAGAACTGGACTGGCTGTCATGCTGGCAGACATACAGCAATGGTGTGATGGGGTGAGGTATGAGAACAGGGGCAGGAGAACAGTGGTGAACAGTTAAATACCAAAGAGCAGAGAGGAGAACGGGCTGAGGTGGCAAATAGTAACTTCTCATAGCCAGGCCACAAATCTTTCTTCCCCTCCTCAGTTCCTGGCAAAACCCAATAGGAATCTGATTGGCAAAGTTTTAAGAATAACATCCACAAAATGACTGACAGTGCTCTCTTTCAAAGAGTCATTAAAATGAATCTTTCCATCATCATAGTGGATGAACACATCACTTGCTGTGCTCTCTTTGGTCAGTTTTCCCATCATTAGCTGGTCTAGAGAACTGAACGGCTGAATCATTCTTCATTTTATGCCTCTAGTTTCCAGGCCTAATTAGTTCTCAAAGGATTTTTTCCCAAACTACAATCTTGTTGCCAAAAACTTGAGTAAGAGTAATACAGAGACTGAAAGTTAAGTTACTATATAATCCAGTTAAAACCTAAAAAACAAATTTCTCAGTCTGCAAAGTTTAAATAACTGTTTCACAAGATATTTTGAAATTTCTGATTTTGTCTGTTCTTTGTCTTCTTACTGGTTTGATATGGACAGGACTCAGCAGATTTACCTACTCGATTAGGTCCTTTATTCACACCAACCAACTCTAATGAGGTTTTTAGCTGCCAAATGCTCAACTTTAGTTTTTTGCAAGTCTCTAACATTTAACATCTGCCTGTTGATGCAAGGTAGCCTTGCTTTCTGAGTTACCTGTTGTGGTTGAAAAAAACACAAGAACGGCAAGAGTGAACAGAAATAGTGATGCTGTAGGCTGGACAGACAAGAAAAGACTTAAGGAAAAAAAGACTTAAAAGAATAACAGTCAAGTGATAATTCTTCCTTGGTTTATGTGTGTCTCTTTTGTTATGAAAATATTCATGGTACCTGGTGTAATTGAGACTTTTGCACATTTTAATTTGTAATAAAGTTCAGGGCGACAGTTAAAAGCAGGGCTCTGCAACTCTGGTCCTCGAAGGCCCCTATCCTGCATGTTTTAGATGTCTCCTTCTTCCAACACACCTGATTCAAATGACCAGGATCATTATCAGGCTTCCGCAGGGCTTGATGATGAGCTGGTCATTTGAATCAGGTGTGTTGGAAGAGGGACACATCTAAAACCTGCAGGATAGCGGCTCTCAAGGACTGAAGTGGTTTAACGCAACATCTTCAGGGCCTGAAAATCACCTTTTCATTCACATGCTATATTTTCAGTTTATGTCACAATGATCAGTTTAAACAGTGTTCCCACATAACTCTTATCTTTACAGTCTCCTCTGTTTACACAACAGCCATCTCTGTTTGTATTTGTTTGATTACAGGACTGAATGCCTATCAGTGTGTCTGTATGCACATATATATATGTATAGAAGTGTTGGATTACCAAGGCAAACAGGGTGAACTTTTACAGCCAACATCAAAGCTCCTCTCCTCTTGCCGTCCACCCTGTTCTTACTTTGCACTACTTCCTGCTCTTCAGCTGACCCTTTTGATCCCTATAGCCTCTGTTATTACAGCTTATACACAAATCACAGGTTGGAGTTTATAGAGCGCTTCTGCAACACTATTTGTTGAAAAATGTCAGTATTGAACAGTGAGTGCTTCCTATCTTGGCTGCAACTCTTCTTCTTTGCTTCAGGTTTCCTTTTTAAATCTTTCTTTTGCTTACTTTGTATCCTTTCTCTCCCTCTCCTGCTTTCCTCTGGAGGATTTGTGGAGTCAGCGGGTTGCTGTAGGAGCTGGGCAGCTGTTTACAACCCTCTTTGACACAGCAGGGTGCACCATGTTCAAGGCAAATTGAGGTGTACTTCTCTGATACCCAGTTGGGCCTAAATTAAACACACACATTCATTAAAGGTATAGCCTAGGACAGACTTTCTCTGCGGGCAATGGTGGTCATTAAATGGCTGTTTTACCACCCCAGACTCTTTCTATTTGGCCACTTAACAAGCAGATGAAGAGCAGGCGGCGGGGAGGTGACAACTTGTACTTAGCAGGAGAAAAACACTGATATTACAAGACAAAGAAATCTGCTAAACGTTCAGGTGATGATGATATATTATGAATTTGTTATATGCTTTAGAGGTTATTGTCATCATAGAGGTAATAATTGATTTTCTGCTGGTTGATGGCAGTAAACACATCCATTCATCTTCTATACCCACGTTATCCTCTAGAGAGACATGAGGCCTATATCGGTGGTCTGTATTGGACAACAGGTGGGGTCCACTCTGGACAGATTAACACAGATAGACAATCATCCTCACTCACACTCACACCTCTGGGCAATTTGGAGTTACCAATCAACCTAACATGCACGTCTTCGGACTGTAAAATGATTTTGAAGGACCCACAGGAGCACAGGGGAAACATAAACGTCCACACGGAGATGCAGCGGGTGGCGTCTTCAGACTCTCCCACTCTGGGACCTGGTTTCAAAAAGTATCGGTTTCGGCTGCCAAATCCCCGTCTCCGTGTGGACGCAAGGCATAAACGATAAAAAACTTTGCCGTTCACACTGAAACCTGTCTCTGTGTGGACGGGGCCTAAAAGAAACTGTAAATTTAGGGCTAATGTCCCATGGGTTTGTTGTGACATAATCCTTTTCATGTTCCATGTAGTGACGTAAACGCAGCTTTATTAATTAATATTACTGGGTCCAGTATCCATGTGAAATGGATCTCTCTTACCTGGCTCTTTGACGACAAACAGGATGGATTTGCCGCTGGCGTCCTCATAGTACTGGAAACGCTCCACACAGTCATCCTCGTCTTTGTAAGTGCAGTTCACAGCATTTGTATCATGAAAAACTGCATGAAAAAAATAGACGAAACACTTCATCTGTTAGTCAAGACTGATCAACAAAGACTAGTTTTTTACTTGTTTTGGATAAGAAGGGGAAAAAAATCATTTCTTGGAGTTTTTACTAATGATCAATAAAGTCATTAGGTCTTTTACCTATTGCCTTATTACAAAATGTTATCATCATTTAAAGCATTGTGTTTGTCTTACCTAGTTCATCCACAAGCACAATCTCATCCTTGCAGATTCGGCTGCAGGTGTTGTCGTCAAACAGCTTGCCCCTCTTGAAATGCTTACACTCCACACACTCCCTACAACGACAAAAAATATACATTAACCAGCTCATTTAGAACAACCTGGACACCAATGAGTCCGTTTGCAGGTCAATGTGTTTGCAGACTCACTTCTTCATGGTGCAGGCGTCAGGACATGTGGGGCACTTGTCACACGTGGCCCCGTAGGCACCGGGCTGTGTGCACTCACAGGCCCCGCACACACACTGGCCCCTCCCGCTGCACAGCAGACCCAGGTTGGACATACAGGTGTCGGTGCGTCTGGAGCAGTTACAGTTCTCGCCCTGCCAGTCTGGTGCACACTGGCAGAAGCCACAGTTGCACACACCATGGCCTGGGATGACAAGAAAGACAACATGAACATTACCTGACTAAGCTACTACAGCGCTGTTTATTGGTGTATCATTTCCCATAAACTCTATAGAGGCAAAAGCAGTAAAAAACAAAATAGGAAGATAATCTGACAATATGGGTGTTGTCAGAGTTGGGGATAAGATGATAAAGGTTTATTTCCTGGAACGGCTGGAATTTAAATTATTTAAATATGTTGTGCTACAAGTTCATTTTTATTACACAATAACAAAGCATGAACCAATAACAACAGAAACAATGTTTCCTTTTGGAAAATTCCATCATTACTCTATAAAATGGAAATATCATGCACCATTTAAAACCAGGCCTGAGACATGGAGAAGCTGGAAATTTTTGGGAACCTCACTAGAAAAAAAAAAGTTCTGTGGGTTTGAACAATGTTGAGTGGTCAGCCTGAGATTGTAATGACTGATTGCAGCTTGTTAAGTGGTTATGACTGAATTAACCACAAGCCTGTGTCATGCTCGTCTGTATTTTCCAGTTGAGAGGTTCTTCTGCATTTTGAAGAATATCAGGAAGACGCCTCTGCTTTGCCTTTGAATGCCGACACATTCACCAGCGTTGTTAAAATCAAACTACCAATACAAATGAAGTATTGGGGCGGCTGTGGCTCAGGTGGTAGAGCGGGTCACCTATGAATTGTAAGGTTGTGGGTTCGATCCCCAATTCCTGTCCACATGTCAAAGTGTCCTTGGGGAAGACACTGAACCCTATAGTGCTCCCAATGGTGGCTAGTGCTCGGTAGCCAGTGGTGTATGAGTGTGTGTGTGTGAATGGGTGAATGAGTTGCCTTGCAAAGCACTTCAGGACCTAGCTAAGGTCAAAAAAGCGCTATATAAATGTACTCCATTTACTTTTTTTTTTTTTTTTAACTCCAAGTATTCACATTAATTCCAAATTTACTGTGTCAGTATGAAAAGTGAGTGTTACTTCTCGCTGAGACGTTTAGCGGTTTTCTAAGTGTCTTGCCTTTTAAATAAAAACACTGTAAAGCAGAAGTGGTAAGTAATGTTTCTGACACAGCTGGAGATTAAAACCTACTCCATTGTTCGCCTGTGGTGTCTGCAGTGCCTTTATTTTTGGCCGCATGATTCAGGGCATGTGTGAGTGAATATGTCTCCATTGACTTGTTGTTATTCCATGTATCTGTGTGTGTGTGAGTGTGCAAACCAATAGGAGTGACGGAGCAGAAAACATTGTGGTTCATCACCGCAGAAAACAATGCCCAGATAAACAATGAGACAGAAAGCTGCTTGGAACGAACTGACTGGATAACGGATGATACACGAACAAACTATCATTACCACTTGACCGCTGACGTATAATTAGACCACTCTGTGGCGGAAGAAGAATGGTCGTCACACTGAATGAGGCATTTAGAGACAACAGCCGACCATGTTCTGCACACACATACTCTCTGAACATTTCCAGTACTCTCCCACTTGGCCCTTTTCTGACCAAACATGGGTTTATTTTTAGCCTCATTACACCACACCAGCCAATGAGTAAGCACAAAGGTATTTTCATGTTACTCCATGGACTTTGGGGAGTACAGCAAAACATTTCTTTGTGAGAGCAGTGGAGAAGGGGAGGGGGGGGTGAGTGATATATGAGATCTGATGTAATGAAGGATAAGGCAGAAAAACAGCCTCTGCCAAAACTTTGCATTATGCAATTAGGGGCACTTGATTAAAGTATCCCCAGCGCAAAGTCAATACCTGTTTATGCTTTAGCTGCGGATAAATAATCATAATGAAGAGGAATTGTCTTGATGAAACAGAACACGTGCAGTTAGAGGGTTGTATGTTTTGTCTTATCTCTTAACACTTTTGTCCTGTTCTGTTTTTGAATCTTCTGTCTGACAATTTAATCTTTACCAAAATAGTTTGGGGAAATATTTTTTCTGCTTCATGTTGAGAGTTAAACGCGAAGAACGGCATCATGTCAGTCGCTGGAATCTGGAGTTAATTAACTTTCTTACATTAAAGAATAGAAGTAGAGCCAGTCTGGATGTATTCAAAGTTGTTTTTACGTTTTTTGCACAGATGAAGCCAAGGAGCAAAAACAGGCTAGAACAAGATCCTTATAGATGTGTTAGCATCTTTTTTGTAAATCAGTTTGATTGCAAAACTATCTAACTAAGTCAGATAGTAGCCTCCTGAGACCCCAGCTTTTGTTTGCCATACATTTTTAATTTCTCCTTGCTCTTTTGGATTATTAGGTCCTGATAAGTCTAAAAACTAAGCATCGTCTTTGAGCAGAGAGCAGTAATAGTAGTAGTAATAATACATTAATTGACGTATTGTGCTTTTGCTACCACTACAAGGAAGAATGGGGGTGTCCACAAACAAAGACAATAGAATTAGATATAGTGTCCACAAATGAGGACGACAAATTTTTGTTAAGAAACATGCAGTATACACTGTAGAAAATCTAAAATGTAATGTCCATGTATGTGGACGCAGGGTCTCAAGAGGTTAAATGAGATTAGAGAGAAAAACGGAGTCTGTTTTATTGGATATCTAATCCAAGGCCAAGCAGCTTAAATGGACTTCATAATTTTTTATAAACATCATCAAAGTAACAATGTAACATGTATGCTGTTAGAAAAAAGGTGACAACATGGTTTTGGTCTGACGCTTCACACATGTGATTTCAATTACAAGCATCCTCAGGGCAGCACCACGTGTTTTGGCTCAATGACATGCTGAGGAGGAGGAGGAGGAGGAGGAGGAGGAGTGTGAGGATCTGGGTTAAAGCTCTTAACAATTACCAAACACAAACTCATGCCCACTGTTTAAAAATCACAACCGCAATAGAGAAACATTCAGAAAAGCAAGAGTCCCTTCTGAGAAATAAAAATCTTCTCGTGCGTGAATCCTTTTTGAACTCTGTGGCACAAACACACAACCTGAGCTTACACTCACACACGGTGCACACACACTGCACCATATGTTTATTGTGAATGGAGCCCATGTCCTGGGCAGAGCGGAGAGTTGTTATTGTATGTAATCCTTCCCAGATGAGGTGGGTGGCAAGTTAGTGTGGTGAAAGGGACTGCCAACGTCATCTGCAAAGGTACACATATTCTCTGAAACTCTACCACAGCTTTACGCAGTGTTCACCACGATTAGTTGGCTATTTTAACCTCCTTCACCTTTTAACTTTACCCATATAGTCTGGGATTGAATGCAGAGGTAGATGAGAGGATCTGTTAAATATCAAGTTGCAGCAAGCAGCAGGTTAAAAAATTGAAGGTGGGTTAAAAGGTGAGGTGTAAGACTATTTCCAGGCTGAGTACAGAAAATTCCTGGAGTCCCATCTGTTTACTTCACAGTCACTGTACCACGCCAAAACCCAGTCCAGCAAATCACTCTCTGCTTAAATACCACTTTTAGGCTTTTTTTTTGTTTGGACTAAACAAATGAGATATCTTAATAATGAGTGAGCTCACCTGAGCACAGCTCTCCCTTGTAGCGCAGACAGTTGAAGTCATCACACTCGCACAGCTTTCCCCACACTTTTCCAAAGTCGCTGCTGTGGCACACACACTGGCCACACACACAGTCCCCACGGCCGCTGCAGTTGGCAGACAGAGGTCCTCCAGATCCCACGGGTCCACTGCAGCGGTCCTGCTCTGTGGGATTGTAGTCGCCCTCCGCGCACTCGCAGTGTGGCCCTAAGCGACCTGGGTGGCACTGACAGATGCCACACTCGAAGGTGCCATTGCCTTGGCTACACTTGGGGCTATTAGGCTGGGCTTTGTTCTGGCACTTGCAGTCGCACTCAAAGATGACGGTGATGGAGAGCGTGTCTTTGAAGCCCACGGGCTTGATGATGAAGTTTTTTTTCTTTTGTTTGGGACAACCCCGGGCACGAGCCTCCACACTGAAAGAGACCTGAATGTGAGGAGGAAAATAAAAATATCAAACGTCAGACTTAGAATGAAAGAAGCTTTTGCTTAAAGCGGCTTTAAGTCCCATATTTTTCACTTCATTTTATTGCTGCTAAAGTGTTTTGAGATTATCTAATCACTGTTGGAGGAAGCAGGACAAAGCCGTAACACGGAGAATGCCTCCAAATGTATTTAATCAAAGTATTGGTTCATTCAGCATTGCATCCAAATCTGGTAAATGTCCAAAAGTGGGCTGTTACTACATCTGGAGAAGCAGCCTTATATGGAAATAATGAGGAGCTGAGGCAGAGAAAGAAATGTGTGGAGGCCAAAAAATGTCACCTGGAGTGAACAGAGACACAGGAAAACAGCCAAAGAAGCTGAGATAAAGAAAAAAACTCTTGAAGCAGACAATTAACTCAGGCAGAGTTGGCAGAAAAAGGATGTTAAGACAAGAAAGGCAACCTCAGAGATCCATTTTTTCCATCATCTGTTCTTTGACACTCTGGCAGAAAGGGGAAAATACTATGTTAAAAACACTCAGATAGCAGCAATAAGGGAAATGGAAAAATACATGGAACACACAGATATGTTATTTTTGCAATCACAGTGTGATTATGGCAATAGAGGATGCATGATGGGGACAAGCTGTTCTTTAGCAATATGAAATGTTAGGATACTGGCATAGTTACAAAAGTAGTAGGAAGTGGATTACCTCATCATGGATTTTTACTTTCATCAGCACCAAATAATTATTGTAGAAACAACTATCTATCTCAGTAAATGACAGAACAAAGATTAACTACTCTTCTGAGCACTGATAGGATGTTGTTGTTGGAGCATGTGTACTGACATCACTCTGTCTGTAGCTGTGCAGCAAACCCATGAAGAACTGACCGTATCTCCTCTTTTGAGGCCAGAACAGGATCTGAGGCCGGGGATGAGCTCTCCGTTCAGGCAGGTGGCGTTGAAGGACAGAGAAAGCTCTTCAGGGACGCCTTGAAGCTCCAGCTCCACCTTGGAGCGAATTTTCTGACACCAACAGAAGAAAAACAGCACTAAGCAAATACACATATACAGCAATTTTAAAAACAGGCAATATTATTTAATATTACAAGTGAATTCTGATTCTAATTAACAAATAACAATAATTAGCTTCTCCTATTTTCTATTAATGACACTCTCACCTTCTCTACTTAAACATATTTGGGTGTTTAGATATAGCACTGTGCACACATGCTTTTATGTTCACCTGTAAAAACACCACAAATCAGTTTTCAGCTCTTTCACCTGCTGTCTGCTTAATAACCCAAGATAAAAACATAAATAATGGATCACAGCCAGGAGCCTCCTACATTTGGTCAACTTCACACTTTAGCCACTGTGGAATTTGTACTAAGACTCTGGCTCGACTACGTCTATGACTCAGGCAGTGTGGGTGTGTGTCAACAAACACATGTCATCCCCTCGAACACTGTCTAGCCAAGCGTGTATGTGTGTGTGTGTGTGTGTGTGGCACTTACAGTGTAGGCATTCACTATGAGCTGAATAACATTTCCCGAGTCATTTGACAGTGTTCCTACTGTGGTGCCAGGAATCAGCTCACTGTAGTTCTACAAGACACAAAAACAGAAAGATCTGAAAATGGATGATTGCCATTAATTGTAAAATAAAGCATCACTCAATACAAATCTATATAAAACACTCCCCACCTGCCACATATAAAACCTGGTGAAATCATATGAGTAGATATCCAAATAAATGATCCAAAAGATGTTCGCCAATATCAAAATAATAAAGGTAAATTATGGGATAATTTATTTTTCCCTTCTGTTGAGGTGACTTAACCCTCCTGTTATCCTCTAATTTACTTTAATGTGTATTCACAGCCCAGCCCAGTGAGCCCAGCAATTTGTTTATTATTTTGTTCAAGTTTTTATAATATGATAAGATTTTTATTAAGCATTTTGTAGTAAAATAAAAAAAAAAGAAACACTCTCTCCTATGTGACATTTTTCATTCAATGTAGCAACAATCTTTCTTTCAAACCAGTGAGGATTAAAGGAAACACTACTGTATCTTCAAGATGAGATGATTACTGAGTGGAATCTGTCATCTTATCACTTTCAGTTAAAATCATAATTTAAAAACATGCTCATTTTTTTTGCATTTTTCCCTATTAGTTAATTTTACGTGTGTTCAATGTGCTGTTAGTAAAATAATTCGACCGTGTTCAGACTACACATCTCCTGACCTGGTACAGGGGAACCACAGGGTTGGTGACTGCAAAGATCAGGTTGATGTTGTTCTCTGACATCTTCTCTGTGATCAAAGCAAGAGATGGGTAATCCTGTGGGGGCACAGTGTGGTCAGCACACGCATGAATAAACACTGAAGTTTTGCTTCTTGTAATTTTCCTGGTTGTTTAACACAATACACACTAACCATGGTTGTGGACATGCTATACATATTATCAGAGTTGAGGTGACACTTCCCGTCATTGGGCTGCACGATTCCTGCAAGGCGACCATCCAGAGCGACGTGCGTCTTGGCGTCTGAAGTGAAGATGAGGAGGTGTGATGCACCGGTGCGCCAGCCGATCTGCTCCTGATTTCAAAGAAGAGTCAAACAGACATAATTCAGCTATTGAATTATGTTTTCATCATGGACGGCACTCATCTAAAGCAGCTAAATTCCCTCTGGTCTACATGCATACAGTTTTTAATTAGATCATGTGGTTCTTCTTTCTGAAAAGTTGTGCATGTGTGTGACACAAGAGCAGAAGAATGTAAAACAAAATGTGAGCTATGCGTGCCAGACGGCGAGTGTGTGCGCACATGCAGACTGGACTCTGCACCTTGCACACAGCAGCCTGGATGATGGCATCAAAGCCTCCCTCCGGGGCATCTCGGTTCCTGGACACAATCTGCTTCTTCACTTCCTCTGTGAAGCGGCCCACCTCCTCCGTCAGGGACAGAACATGTTTGTAGCCAAACTGGGGCAAACAGGTGGTGTTAATGCTGTCGATTAAACAGAGATGAAACGGTTAATATCAGGATTGAACAAGATGACTCTCTGCTTGTTCATTCATCTAACATTTACCACATGTTAACACCATAGGCTGTATATAGGAATGGACGAAGCAACTGGTGCTTAAAAAAGTGCAATACTCCAGATAGCCACTAGATGCTGGCTCCAAAAAAACTCTGCCTCCACCTGACTTCAATTAAAAAATGGTCATTTTCAATCATGAAATACTCAGTCAATACAGTTTTTCACAAGTCATTCTGATGTCATTAGTTAAAGTCAACTCTTCTTATCAGTGATCAGGTGATCCATCTGAAAAAAATCATCATTAATATTGATTATTAAGATAGAGACATGGTGGATATTAGGCTTCAAAAAGAGGAATATTTAGGGGCCGTCTCCAATAAAGTGGAGTCTCATATGCGTTGGGCAGTGTCCTCGAGTTCAAAGGTCAGACCCGCCTTTTCAATCCTCCCTTCATCTCCAAATATGGTCTGAACAGCCAACATGGCAACATTCAAATATCAAACTCCTGGCTTTAAAATGCGAGTCCACAAACCAACAGATGACATCACCGTAGCTCTGTCCATTTTACATACAGTCTATGGTGTTACCACATTAACTGTTCAGATTGGTCTCAGTCAGCTAGCATTTGCTTATACGCATTAAACACAGCTGATGGTGATGACAAAGTCACCGGTGTTAAAGTCAAAACCTCAAAGGTCACGGCAGCTAAAAGAGGAAAGCAGGGGACCACCAGCGTCAGTAGGGTTCATGAGGACTTAGTTTTCTGCACAATTAAACCAGTAATTGCTGAAACAGTTTAGTTTGGATCAAAGTAGTGGAGAGAACAGTCTGACTGGCAGCGCCTTTCCTAGAGCCATGCAAAAAAATGAGAAAACTGTACTTCATACTCCTGTTCTCGTGAAGCACTACACTGAAATTCCTCCCTCATCTTATCTTTAATCCAAACACTCTTGCAGGCTGGATCTCGGGCAGACTGTGTTTAAGCGGGAAAGTAAATGACCCCGAGAGACATTAAACCACCAAATCCACCTCGGAGGAGCCTTCTGGGTGGAGTTACAGCCACTTGCATCGGGGCACTTTTACTCCCCGAGCAGATTACCTGGGGCTGAATCAGAGCAGCTGACCAGGCACTCTGGAGCCACTGAGAGCCTTTAACAAGTGCTGTGACTCTCAGCCTCCCCGCATTATTACTGAGCAACACTGTGTTTAAAGATGTCCTCACAGAAATGACATCATCTGCATAATGAAGTTACTTAGCACACGCAGACATAAACAACTACTGAAATGAACACCGGTGGATTAGGAATGTAAAACACTGTTAAATCTGTGAGTGCTGCCACTAAAATAGACTTTCCATTACAATTAGGTCTGAGTTCAGACTGGGTACTAGTCTTTAAACATTTAGAAAATCTACTTATTCACCCTCACTTCCCCAACTATTACAAAGCGTACAATGCAAAATGATTAAGCTCTTAGGTCACTGTCCATTTTCTCTTGTTGTTCAACATGTCAGACAGGAGACAGACTTTTAAGCCAGCTCCTTGTATTTCTTATTTTACCTGTAGCAGGGGTTCTTCACAGCCGCTTCAGGTGAGATGTACATGTAAGGTGATAATGGCTTGTCCACAAAAGCCCCGAAGCCCATGCGAAGGTTGCTGGTGGTGCGGTTCATGGCCTCGGCCAGAAGTTTGCCGAGCTGCCTCAGGCGGAAGAGATCGTCATTCATGGAGTAGGAGAGATCCATGAGGTAGTAGAGATCCACAGGATAGTCCTCCACCTGACGCACCTTCATCGTGAAGCGCTTTGCATCATCTGGGAAATACGATCAGGAATACTTCTGTTATTGGTATGAGCCTTTATTTTTCCTGTGTAACTCTCAAATACCACAGTCTCATATGGACGGGCTCACCTGGTCGAAGAGTGATCTGTAGTTTCTGGGGCTTTATCTGGGTGACATCCTGTGTTGCTCCTGCCGCCTTGTTGCTAAGGGGCCGGTCCTCAATCACTTGTAGTTTGCTGTTTGGAGACTCCAGAGCTGATGGAGCACAGCCCGCTGCCACCAGGTTAGTCTTCAGGTCACAGCGAGATGAGCCTGCAACTCCCTGACCAAAGTCCTGACAGAAGAGGGAAGACATTTTACACATACACACTAAAAGCCATCATCCAGCAGTCTTCAGTGCTTTGGATGTGTTTTAATTTGTCAGAAATGTCATCACAATATGCTCATCTGTAATGGAGATTTACCTAACATTATGTATATATCAAAAAGCAATAAAGAAGCACTTCATTGTGTGTCTAATAAAGACTGTGTAAAAGAAATTGCCCATCCTATTTGAATACCCTCAAATAGTTCACCCAGTGACTAAATGTTTGGTTTTTAGGCTTAAGTGAAAAATGTTGCACTTGTGTGAAAGGTTGACTCCCAAGCTGACTTTTACAATATTAAATCATTGCACTCATTTCAGCCAGTGTATGACTGTATCCTCATTCAGCCACATGAAGCCGGTCACTGAGGACTTGTAAAGTCGCCTGCTCAGTGTTAATGAAGCAGCTCAAAAACCTTCATCTGCACTGCTGCTTTATCTCCAAAGGGTTATGTACTTATCTACAAATCAAAACATAGGCATTTCAGATTTCAGAAGAGTAGATATGACTTTTAAAAAAAAAAACCTTAGTGAGTGTTCTTCCTAACCAGATTAAAGCTGGCTGGTGAGGAGGTCTGTACCACCCTGCACCAGCCTGGCTGGCAGAAAACTCCCTGCCTGAGTGAAGTGAAGTGGAAAGAGAGCCCACCTCTTGGAAGCACCACGCACAGCTGGGGTGCACAGCCAGACACTGCTTGCATGTACTGGCCCCTCTGGAGGTGCACACATTTGAACCTGCAACCAAGAGGAGAAGAAGAAGAATTAGGCTTTTCAAACGAGATCCTTGTTTAATAATTCAGCTTCAATGAGAAAAACAGCAATCATGCAAGTGTGAATTCTCTCATAACCTTGTCTATTTAAAATATTAATAGTGGATGTGACAGAACAATTGTGGTTTATTTTTAATTAGAAAAATGAAAACAAGTTAAACAAGTTAAGGTGCTAGTTTAAACAATCTGGTCGATGAAGCCCCATCTGTATGTTTTATGCAGTGATAAAAAGTCATTAACCACAGCACTTAAGCACAATTTTGGGTCTTTTTCTTGTTTCATTAACCCAGTGAATTTATCTGACAGCTGTAGTTACAAATACAAGCTTATAAAAACTTGTGCAAAACTACATTTCCAGTTTAACTTGGTTTTATTTATATTGGAGGCCCATACGCTTAAAACCATATACAAAATTATGCCACAACAAAATAACAGGGAAGTGTGGAGCCGAACTTCTACTTTTTGTCTGTACTTAATCATCATAACCCTCCACCATTGTCTTGTGACTCCTCAAATCAGTGAATCACTGGACTACATGATTACAAACCTATCTCCACCTCAACTGCAGCTACATCAGTACATTTCTGTTCATTAACGCGTTAGAAAAAACAACTTTAATGCAAAATTATCAGCCACATGAGCCCAATACTTCTAATTTTTCACTTTAAGTTGTGATATTGCAAAATTTTTACTCTCATGTGAACTTTTAAATGCAGGTGCACTTTCAACAAAGTTTTGATACAAAGTTTTTAAAACACAATCTATGTTACACACATGCTGAGTCCTTCAAAAATTGCATAACTTTCTAAAATATTTCTCAAAAGCAAGAAAAGATTTACAATTTCCTGAGAAACACTAACACTTTAAACTGGACATTATGTTACAAGCATGTTTTTCTCTCCTGTTAATACAACATGAGAACATCATTGCCTCAAGATTGTCCAACATACATACATCACGCGTCTTCTGTTTGCCACATTTTCTTGGTTACAGTGAGAAAAAGTGAAGTAAAGTAAGAAATAACTCACCGCAAACTGTTGTTATTCCTGTTAGAAACAAAACACACATCCATAACATCCCGTGCGTCTGGAGAGCTCCCATCCTGCTCAGGGCTCCCTGTGAGGACGCAGCGCGCCAACGAGCCGTGGTGTGCGCACAAGTAGAAAAGTACAAGAAAAAAACTTTCTTCATGTGTAATCCAGACAACTCCAAATACAGTCAAATGTCTCAAAGCCACCCCTCTACTTACTACTCTGTATCCAGAGCTATTATACTGCTAAATGCAGTGGGCGGGGAAAGCGCAGCATCCACGGCTGCAGTTGGGAAGTTGTTGTATTTTTGGTAAAGGGCAGTTTTCAGCATCACACATGTGACATTATTGCACCAGCTGGAGGGATGTTTTGGAGTGTGGCTTGTGTTTACAAGTTTGTTCCCAAAAATTCAAAATAAATATGGATATAAATAAGTAAAAGTTAAGCATCGTCGCATTTTATTCAAACAAAAACAGAAAAAGACAGATGGAAAAAGTTGTATTAACCACAAAATTAGGCTTTAATGTGTATTACAAATGAACAGTAGGTGTAAAATAGGCACTGACTGTGGTTTAGTCTATGAGGTTTTCATTAGTACACACTGCCCACTAGTGGACATTAGCGGTAAGTGCAAACAAACCCGCAACGCGCGAGCTCGGTAGGTCTGAACACTTCTGCTGTAATAAACATCTATTATCTTCTGTCACTGCTGGAAATTGTGAAATATTGACTCAAACATGAGTCGCAATGAAAACATGGTCTGATAATGAGTCATATTCAAACATTTTTGATCTGAATGGTTAAAGTTGTTCTGGTTAAATACACAGCTAATTGTTAACACGAAATTGATGCTATCGAAACTAAACGTAGATACTTGCCTCAATGTGGGCTCATAAATTTCGATGCAAATTTACCAGCAGGATTTTTTAGTACTAAAAACTTCTTACTGCACAATAAAAACACATTCATATCGTGACTATATATATTTGATTGCTAAAGTATTGCTAATGTGAAATATCCATAAGTTTAACTCAGAAACATAATGATCTGACGACTGTAACTTGTAAATATAGGCTATAGGCTAATTATAAAGTTCATGATAATGTTTATTAACATGTAAAAAGGCTGCTGAATAAATCTGCAGTAAGTCTTGTCCAGTGTTGTAGTACCATTTCTATCCACCAGGTGTCATTTTCTTACAACTTGTGTTTCCAGAGCACAACTTGACTTAAAGCTGCTGCAGGGGAAATGTGTAAAATTAGAGGAGATAGCTGCAAGTGAAGGAAAGACTCCAAGTTTCACTCAGTTTGAAAACTTTACTCACACAAGGTTAAACTCAGAGACTTTATGCATCATGTTTTGATGTCAACACCAGTGACACTGACAATACGTATATGTGTCCTGTTATCTTGTGACTCTTGAATGTTTTATTT
The DNA here is from genome assembly GCA_900323345.1 of Pseudochromis fuscus. Classification (NCBI taxonomy): domain Eukaryota; kingdom Metazoa; phylum Chordata; class Actinopteri; family Pseudochromidae; genus Pseudochromis; species Pseudochromis fuscus. Next base: position 57,307 of record OOFC01026548.1, on the reverse strand, counting down.
TTGCCAGAAATTGTTATTTAAGTGCATCTCGCTGGGACTGTTTCATTGTTGCAATCACTGGCAGGGACAACGAGGACTTGTCCAAGTCAGTCCAACCAATAGCTTTCTGTTTAAGGAAAAGAAAACCCCAGAGTGAAAAGCAAACTGTCTAGATTTCTATTTTTTCCTTTTCAATATCCCTCCTCCTTATCTTTTTCCTTCTGCTTTCTCTCCATCCTTGTCAGTTTGTCTTCCTCTGTTTGTCTTTTTTTTTACATTTCTTCTTTTTCTTTCTTTTTGTTGCTCACTTTTCCGTCTGCAACTCTTTTTCTTTCTTCACGATTGCCTTTCCTTCCCACTTTTTTTGAAGCTTCCACAAGCAGTTGCACAACATTCAGAGAGGAAAATGCTCCGCTTTTCTTCAGCAGGTTTGATTGACAGCACCCCTTGTACACTCTGCAGTATGTCAGTGTGTGTGTGTGTGTGTGTGTGTGTGTGTGTGTTTGTTTGTGGGGGGTGCATGTGCCTTGGCATCAACCTGTTTCTTTCAGAAGTTTAATTGCAGCATTTGGTCTTTCTTCTTGGGGCCATAAGAGCATGTGTGGGTATGCTTTCCTACGTGTGTGTGTGTGTGTGTGTGTGTGTGCGTGTGCGTGCGCTTTAGAGAAACAGAGCAACAAAACCAGTCCAAAGGTTGCGAAAGAGCTTTCACACTGATTCATCTGAGGAGTGCAGGCACACGTGCATGCACACACACATGCACACACACACTCAGACACAGGGGTTGTGTGTTGACTTAAGAGTTAATGAATGGATGATTGAGGGCTGCAGGGGTTGGGGAAAGCAGTGCCGTGGAAACAACCCCTCTTTTCCCAGGAAGGGAGCCTAGAACAAGAGTTAGGGACAAAGAAAGGGAGAAAATGAGTGTCTCAGAGACAGAATGAAATTCAGATTGTGTGTGCAGAGAGCCCAGGGGGCCGTGGGGCGAACTACTTGAAGCAGAAGCATTCGAAGCACTAATAAAGCAAGTAGCATGTACTTGACAAGGACCCAAAGGGAAAGAGAGAGGGAGAGAAGCAGCTGTTGGAGGAGGAGAGTGAGACAAAGAAGGAGCGGGGGGCTGTCCTTACTTGCTCTTCACTGTGAGGACTGTATGTGGGAGGAGGCAGAGGGAGAGTAGGAGAAAGAAGGGGAAGAAAGGAAAAGCAGGGAGCAAGCAGTATGTTTGCTGTGTGAAGAGACAAATCCATCTGAAATTGTGTGTTTTGCATAGTTGAAGGCAGCCTCCTCACCAGCCTCTCCTGTGCTGCACAACTTGGGTTGAGGGACCATGCAGCAGGGGTGGACTCTCCCCTGGCTCTGTGCTCTCCTGTCGGGGCTGATGGGGCTCCTGGTGTCGGGCTCGGACTTCCAGCATCACCGATACGAGGACATGGTACGAGCTCTGTACTCAGTGCAGAACGAATGCCCTTACATCACGCGCATTTACAGCATCGGGCGCAGCGTGGAGGGGCGCCACCTTTACGTGTTGGAGTTCAGTGATAACCCAGGCATCCATGAAGCATGTGAGTAACACCTGATTCATTGTCTGACAGTTCAATGTGGATGAGCATGTAACAGAAAGATCAAAAGTGTTTTCAGTGTGGGAAGTTGCACATGATGACAGAACATTTGAAGTCCAACTTCTGAAACTGTAAGACAAGCATGATACAGTGTTCTGGTTGTACAGCTTTTGGATGTTGAAATACACTCACCATGCCACTGGCTGCTGATTTGTTTTTCACTACTTACTGCTGGAAGTGAGAATATATCTGGCAGGAGGCAGAGCAGTTTCTGGTTTTGTCCCGAGGAGATAAAAATGCAAGCTTTCGATTTTGGCTTTTTGAAGCTGAATCCCTGTGTGGCTTGACAGCAAAGAGAAAAAAAAGGAGCAGTGATCCCGAGCTGGTTTCTTTAATAAACACTGATGACTGTAAGCTGTGGAAAAAGTGTAAAAGAAAAGGCAAAAGTGAAAGAATTGAGTCAACATCTGTGATTCATTTCAATTTTTTGCCATCCAACCACTGTCAAAATGTGGGGTGTTATTCAAAGCTGAGCAGATGACAGAGAGGTTCACTTTGAGTCAACACGACTTTAACCCCCGAAACCGCTCTTGCAAAAGCTTTGCTTGTTTTCCCCCCCTCTCGTCAGCTCTGAATCAGCTCTTCAGGTGTTTATTTTGCATATCGGTTGCAAACTGAAAACCATCACCTCGGTATATCAACTGTTTGTTTAGGAGATGGGCCAAAAGGTCAGATTATGTAAGTGATCTTTTGCAATTTTAATAGTAACTATTTGGGGGGGGGGCCTCAGCAAATGCAGGGAATGCTTTCTTGGCTGCGGCTGAGCTTGCCTTTTTTCCCTCTGTGTTTGCACACGTAGGGGCTTCCTTCAGTAGAATAGAAGGATGTGCGCCTGTTCTGTTGCAAGGTGACCGAGGGTGAAAAACAGGAACCGTACACTTCATGGAGGGGAGTGACCTGAGGTCTTGTCTGGGTCAACCCCCTTGCACCCTTTAGGAAGTTCATGTCTTTCACATGCAGCTGAGTGTGTGAGGTTTTTTTTTTTTTTTTTTTTTTTTTTT
>OOFC01026548.1:39928-54676 GCA_900323345.1 Pseudochromis fuscus | reverse complement strand
ACTCAAGGCCAGTTGGCCCCGTGTTAAAGAAAAGGAGGTGAATTGCAGTGGCCAAGCTGCCATTTGGGTGCCTGAAGCAATTAGTGAAGGGCGTTGATAAATTTGGATGTATACTCAACCTCACAACACCCCACCCCCACCCCAAAAAAACCCCCAACACTTACTTCTTCTTTGAGGTGGTCACCATCAGAAAGTGATGATTTCAGGTAAAAACGATCCTGAGCTCCGTCCTCATGCTGCAGGGTTTTGGAGGTCCTCGGGTCTCTCAGCACAGCAGCAATGATTAATGAAGAAACGCTTGAGGCCAGGGAACCCTATACAGAGAGTAAGACTGTTTAGATTGGTGGCTCACTCAATCAGTGGCAGATACCCATAAGCATGCCAGATGACCTTATCCAAATAATTCAATCATTCGTAGTCATTAGTGCATCCTCATCAATTGATTGCAGCTATGTAAAACAATGTCCTAATCTTACCAATATAACTAAAAAGTCAGAATTGAAATGCACCCTCGCTGAGTCAGATACACCTGGGGATATGACTCCTACAGCTTTACATAGCCCAGTAATACCAGGAGCTGATAGATAGTTAAATAATGTTCACATTATAGACATCAAAATTTATTTACAGGTAAATGTTGTAGAAAGTCTTTTGTGGGTGCAGAGGGAGGTGCACAAAGTCTAATAACTAGCCTTAAACTGCTGCATAACACATCCTCATCTCTGACAGAAATATCAATTGCATTGTGGGTAATACAGGTGTGAATACAAAGTTTAAATAAATAAGAGATATACGGCTTAAAAAATGTGCAGCCTGACAGGGTTATCAGCCAACGCTAAATTACTGGATATTGCAAATTAATCACTGTTTCAGCATTTACCCAGATAAATATTTGAATGGTTTTATGTATTTTTTTTTTAAGTATGAGAAGTAAACAACGCTGATCTTTCCTACTTGAACTCAAATTTCACTACAACAAATCACACATGATTTTGACCAGAAGCTGTTGTCTAAATGCAACAGCTGCAACATTTAGATTTGAGAATTGATTTGAATTGTAGTACAACTACTTCAAAATAAGCATTTAGACTAAAAAAAACAACCCAGCTCATGTATATGGTGAATGTGCTCCAATTTATGCTTCTTAACCTCCCCTCCCCCTTCCTGCCTCTTCTCTTCCTCCCCAGTGGAGCCAGAGTTTAAGTACGTAGGCAACATGCATGGCAACGAGGTGCTCGGTCGTGAACTTCTCATTAAGTTCTCCCAGTTTCTGTGTGAGGAGTACCAAGCCGGAAACCAACGGATCATGAGGCTGATCCATGACACGCGCATCCACATCCTGCCCTCCATGAACCCCGATGGCTACGAGGTGGCTGCCAGACAGGTACGATACACTTTGACCCAACATGTAAGTGAGTTTGAGACTTCAGGGTAAAAAAGGGACTCCTTTAGCCATGTTTCAGTCATCTGCCACTTGAAGAAAAAAATGTCCAGATTTTTCCTTGACTGTGTTCTTGCCAGTGGAAATATTAGAAACATGCAGGTCCCTGAGTGAAACTAAACACCTGAACTGTGCCCACAGCTTGTTTGACTCCATCTGTTAACATATGTAAAGGTTTTTATTTAAAATGAATGTGTGTGTGTTTAAGAAACAGCTACCAGTCACACACTATTAGGTAATGTTTTTCCATTGTTTGCTAATGTGTGTAATAATCCCATCTATCAGCTCCCTCAGAAAACCCCTTGCTTTCCACCAGGAGTAATTATGGACCGAGAAACAGCAGATACACATGCAGCCCACTCTTACACAAACACACACACACGTGCACGATCTCTTGGAGACTAATTACATATCCTGAAGCGACAAGTTGCACATGACAGTACCCCCTTTTTAACCATTCAGACAACACTTGAAACTGCACTATACTTTATTGCATCAACAGATGTTTAGGTGCAGCAGCATCGGGACAACAATTGCAGACCTGTTTCAATTTCCAGCATCCTGGATGATATAGGCAGTGCTGGTTATGGCAGTAATTTTACCTTTGAGGAAAAAGAAAAAGCTAAACAAAAAAAATTTCACCAGAAGAAGAAAGCTTTAGAGTTCAACATACAGATCAGTCAGTTTTTCCAGTTGTCTTACAGCACTATGAGAATATCTTGCACTACAAGACAACAAAAACATTTCACTGTCACACTGACCCTCAGACAATGAAGGTCATCTCAACTCATCCAAACAAAAAAACCTCCACGGTACTCTGAGTCCTTGGTTTAATAAACAGGATTAAAAGTCTACAGTCCTGCTATGGCTCTGTGAGGCTGTACACAGGCACAGCCGACCTTTGACCTAAATGCTAACATCTGCATGCTAACATGCTCATTACTAATGCTAAGTATATGTTTGGCAGATACAGTATTTACCATGCTCACTGCCTTATTTTAGTTTGTTAATAATTGTTAACCATTTAGCTGTCATACAAAGAAAAAGCAACCCTAATTATTTATTTATTTATTTGCATTTATGATTGTCTTGAGCAAAGAAGTTTTTTTTCCAACAGACCCCACAGTGTTTTTTTAATTACCTCTACCAAACAGTTGAGTTGAATAAATACAAATACCAAAAAAAGTTGAAAAAGTCAACAGAAATAAACAGAATAAAATGATATTTGGCCCTTAGCACATGTATGCAATGGAATAACATAAGTGTATCATATATACAGCCATGAATAATGATGAATAATGATCAATTTAAATTACATTAGCCTTACATCTTTACCTTTCCCAAATGGTTGATTTCTCAGTCTATAGTATAATCATGTTTTAAGAAAATGATTTGACCCTGATAAACTGTTTTTTTTTGGTGTATGAAGTTACATAGCTGTGTTTAGAAACTTTAATATGTCAAAAACATTAAGTTCTACACGTTTCATTAAGATGTAGTCACTCAAAATGTGCTCCATCAAATAATACAGCAGACAGTTAAAGGGTGAATAAGCCCTGCCAAAGTACAGAACAATTTTAAATTTCATCCTAATAACACTGGATGAAACGTTACATTGTTGCCAGAGTCATGAGGACTGATCTGCCGGGGAACACTGTCTCCAGTTTTTTTTGGAGAGATGTGAGTAAGTCATTGTGAATTTATTGTTTGGTCCCAAGAAAAACTATTGGAAAATATTTCACTGTGGTTTCCCCATAGATGGCCTCTGCAGGTTAGAAAATAATCAAGTCGCTTTTCCTTCACTGCTTCCAAGCAATATAAATTCATAGCATGAAAATATTTTATCTGAACCACAGAGGCCAAGCTATCATCATTCAGTCACTCTGCATTACCCAACAGTTGTAACTGTTTAAAAAATGTGCTTCTTTTCTTTTTTGCTTGTGGTTAAACAGGGTCCAGAGTTCAATGGCTACTTAGTGGGTCGAGGGAACGCCAGAGAGATCGATCTGAACCGGAACTTTCCAGACCTGAACGCGCTCATGTACTACTATGAGAAAACAAATGGACGAAACCACCACCTGCCTCTGCCGGACAACTGGGAGCATCAGGTGAGCTGGGAGACGTTTATGTATCTATGTGTCAAGTCCTTGAGTAAATGTGTACATACGTGTGTGGATCATGCGGGTGACGGAGAAAGAGGGAGTGAGGAAGATCGATGAGTACGTTTCTCATGCTTGTGTGACTGTGAAGCCCGGCACTGAGCAGCTGTAACATAGCTGAGTTATCTCGGCTGTAGCTTTGTTGACATGAACAAATTCATGAGATTTACACTGTATCGAATTCCAGCGTCAACTGAGCTTCAACAAAATATAAAGAAAATGTCAATAAATTTACACAGCAAGCCGGCTTAGTAAATATATAGTAGAGCTTATGTCTCCACATGTATTTTTCTTCTTCTGGATCACAATAAAACCTCTCTTTCTGGACAACAAACGGGAACAAAAGGCACCTCTCTTAGTTTTAAAAACCATCCAAAGAAAGGTGTTGACCTCTTTTTTTTTTAATAATTCAGGAGCTCCTCTTGTCCAGCAGTAATAACACCTGATAAGAAATATATACCGTATATGAAGACCTTCAGCTTTAGCTAAACATTTTTGTCACCACCATGAGAGGCTGAGCTGACCTACTCTGCCGCCTCAGAATCTGACTGTTACCTGCTACCCGGAGACACTGGCCCACTTTCTGCATAGTTTACAAACCTGTGATTTCACTCAAATCATCTGTTCGTTGCCAAGTCTGTATTTTGAAAGCACAGATGCTTTTAAAAATTATATTAGATACTGTTACTCTTATGCCCTCTTTGGACTGATGATGTGAGGATTTCTTTTGCTATAAGACCCTGACACACAGTAGATAACACTTTTATTTATTTTAAATACTGGTGTGTTATTTTAGAGTAAATAGCTCAGATTGGCTAAGGATGAGATGTAGCTTTCTTCTATGTGACTGAGTGGCCTCTTTAGTTCAGTGTGTACCTATTTTAGGTCACTGAAGTGTAAAACGAACAGAGGAGGGAAATATGAGAGTGTGCGCTGTCAAACTTTTGCTAATAGTCTGCCAACAAGTACATTTTAAGTATTAGGGTCAGATCCTTGGGGGTGTCTTGTCTGCAGTCGTTTTATCTTCCACAGACACTGAAGGGGCCACTGTTCAAGGTTAATTTGTCGAGGGTTTGCTCTTAATAGGCCTGAATGTTTGAGGACACTGTAATATTATTTCTGCTGGAGTGCAATATCAATGCAAATGTGATGAAACGCTTTAAAACACTACTATCTAAATTTGCCAGGGTGACAGTGTTTTAGCTGGTAATGCAGTAATGATCTTAATAGACAATATACAGTTGTTAAAATGTGTTAGATTTGTGTGTAACTGTTATGTATCAATCAGATTACTTACTTTATTAAAGAGAAATCATAGAGTCTTTCTAACTGAAATGAAAAGCTGTAATATATCTTGTTAGAGTAACACACTGGGATTAAACCATTACCTGGAGGAATGCACGACATCCACAAATGCCTGTAAGATTTAACAGTATACGTGTCTTAAGAAACTTTTTTGTTGTTTTATTTGAGCTTTTTCAGTAAGTAAACAAAACCAGGAATCTGCAACACGAAGGTCAAACCTCTGATTGTAACATCAACAAAAAGAGAAAGAGATGTTGCATATACCTTAGCAGCACATTTGCATTCTGAGATAATTTACCGTATTTTCCGGAGTATAAGCCGCTACTTTTTTCTGACGCTTTGAAGTTAAACACCGGTGTTTCTCATGTATCGGCGGCGCAAAGCTCGTTAGCTTTTTACAAGCTAGCCTCGTCACATCAGACCCGGTCAGAGTGGACCACATGAAACTGTTGGAATAAATTCAATAGTGGCTTATAGACAGGTGTGCTCAATAGTCCGGACAATACGGTAGTAAAAAATCAAACAAATTAGATTCTTGAAATAGGAAGCAGAGATTGATTTGACTCTTCTCTTTTGGTTTCCCTTTTTTTATTCCAGTATTTTGATTTTCTTCCCAAGCTTACAACAAACATATTTTTGTCCTTGCTGGTTTCGTGATTAAAAAATGTGTTGGTAAAACTGAAAACACCAATCCCTCCGTTTGGAGGCTGGTGATCTACCCACATGACTCCCTCCTGACTAGTAAACACAAAAGAGTAAGTGTGCCACTGTTACAGCCACCTTATTCATGCTGGTCATGATTACATTCTCATCCACTACAAGCCTTGTGCTACAGCTCAGCCATGCTACATTTACTTATTGAGCCAAGTGATGAGCAAAATAAAACATATATGAGAAAAATATTAGACAGGAGCCTAAATAAAATGCAGATGTTGAGAAACTTTGAGGTGGTGTGCATATATGACGTTTATCCTCGATTCTGTTGAAAATGAGGAAACTGGTCCTCATGTTGTCTGCCAGGCTAGTTTTCTTTTTTTCATGGTTAATTTAATGCAGGAATCTTTTTTCCCAGCAGAGTCTGTGCCTAGAAATACTGTACGTACAGAGCCTCTGAAAACAAGAGCCCACCATGAAGCCAGTCTGTGCTTTTGCAGGAGCTGACAATTACTTGGCCTGCATCCCTCAACTCGGGGTGAAAAGTAACTTCCAAATTTTCAGTGAACCACAAAACGACGTTTGTATATTTCAGTTGGGATGATTACCTCTGCGGTTATTTGAGTTTTGCAGCACTAAGATACGCTATGTGTGTGTCCTTCGCATGCAACCCTACACCTTGGTGACAGCTCTCACTTCAAAGGATGTACTGGTGGTATATAAAGATCCACAGATAATAAATACCTGCCAGCAGTCAACACACAATCCCACTCCTTGGTTACAGCTGCTGTGTTCAAGGCCAGCGGACTCTGATCGGTGTGATTATTCTCGAACAACGCCAGACTGTGTTTATTGTCCTACATACCTTATTCAAGGAGAGGTATTACGCCTTGTCTCCCAACCGTGATATACAGCTAGGAGCGAGCGAGGATAGTTAACACTGACAGGGAAAATAAATGGCTGCCTGGAATGTCAGGGTTTTGGTTGTCTGCAGCAAAGCAATGGGACATGGCATACGGCAAAGGCTGACTCTGTTTCTGCAGAAGTGGATGAATTAATTAACAAGAAGATGGCCTTATGTAACTTTTAAAACAGCCTCAGGAGTAAATTGCTATTGTAACTGTTCCATCGTGACGGCTTCTTTTAAAGTCCTGTTTCATCTTGTAAACGCATATTTCTCCATGGATTTGTTTCTTCTCTTTTTTAACACTTTACGTCAGTGCATATCGTCAGCGACAGGTCTGCACATGTGTCTTTGGATTACCGTAACTATGTCACAGTTTGCGCAATCAGAAAAATTCCAACAGTTCCCAAGAGGTGAGATGTTGCACGTGTCATTACAGTAATTTCACTAGCGCCTTTCTCAGAAGTCGGAAAAACAAATGATTTACTATACACTACGTGTGGTAAGAGCGTAATAACAGTGACGACGAAGCATGAATAGCAGAAAAACACAAAAGCAGAATTTGATTTTAGAGTTTTATTGAACAAAAACACTACACTTGCACATGAATGTTAGATTTTGCATGGTAAATTTGAAACCAAAATAAGCATAAAAAGTCCAGGTGGAGATTTGGAGGCTCAGGTGTTAAAGGGTTAAAGAGAGTACTTGCTAACCAGAAAACAAGGCTAGATGTACTGAGGGAAAAGATATACTGCAACTGTGGGTGAGGGATCATTTATTGGGCCTTGAGAAAGGCAGAAAACACTTTGATGAATCAATTATTCTCGTTTAACAATGAAGCTGTGTGCTGTAAAGTGAAATAAATGATGCTGAGAAGAAAACTTGCATATGGCAAAACAGAGAAGTCCACAATTTGTCCAGGTGACCAGCCAAGCAAGGAGGCCAGTGGCTTCGGGTGAACAGAAAACCAGATGTCAATCCAGTGATGTTGTTTGGGAAACTGTGTGTAATTCTTTAATATGAGTTACAAGACAATATGGTTTGGCAGACTCTCAAGGAGCATTGGATGGTTTAATTTAGGGAACTGGAAAGAATCTAAGAACGACATTTAGACTCAGTGTTTTACAAAAATAAGTGTAACATATAAAAAAAGATCATGTTAATCATGCAAGTAATTTTTTCTTTGAACATCATCTGCAGGTTGAACCAGAGACTTTGGCGGTCATAAAATGGATGCAAAACTACAACTTTGTCCTGTCGGCTAATCTGCACGGAGGAGCTGTGGTGGCCAATTACCCCTTCGACAAGTCAAGAGACCCGCGCATTAGAGGGAGGACCACGTACGCAGCCACTCCAGATGACAAGATCTTCAGAAAGGTGTGCAGCTGATTAAAAATTCTTTCCAGATGTTATACATACTTCTGCTCTCATCACTGTCTCCTGCTCTGTGTGTGTGTGTGTGTGTGTGTGAAAACATGGATGATTGAGCCCATGTGCATTTGTGTGTGATGACAGTTGGCGAGGACCTACTCGTACGCTCACAGCTGGATGCACAAGGGCTGGAACTGTGGCGACTTCTTTGATGAGGGGATCACCAATGGGGCCAGTTGGTACTCTCTATCCAAAGGTAGGCACAAGCTCTGTTTCTTAGCAACAGGAAGATAAAGCAACACAAATGCATATTAAAAACACAAGAACTAGAATAATGAAAATAACACGAGAAAATCTGCAACTATTGAGATTTTCTTTTTTTTAAATTTCACATTATATTCCCAAATTGAGGGTACAGATTAAACTTTACTTCAATAAACAGATAGAAATGAAGCTACTCAGCAAGTCAGGGGAATTAAAAGTAATAGTAACTGATTATATTTATGCTTTAGAGGTGCTGGTAGCTAGATTATGTTGCCAACAGCTAGGCTCGCTATTTACCTCTGTTTTCAGTCTTTGTGTGTAGCTGTGTTAACCACATGCTCATCCAACCATCCATCTATTAAACACTGACTCAATACACAGCACAATACAGATTCACTACCTCCACGTACAAAACAGATTGTTCCCTGTTTACATGCAAATGCCCATGTGTTGGAGGACACCCATTGTTGTTCCCGTTCCAAAGAAAGACAAGGCCACCTGCATGGATGATGGAGGGCGCTGGTATTAACTCCAGCATGAATGAGATGCTTTGACTGGTTTGCAAGGCACGCTTCCCTGATGTCGTCATGAACTCGCTGACTCTTTTGGAGGCCTGTGTGCTCCGCTCTTGCCTTTAAACTTTTCACCCCATACACACCGACAGCTGCACTGACCCCTCAGTTTAACCACTCAAGTTTGTAAATGACACCACTGGAGGTCTGTTTACCACACATAGGTGACTCAAAGTCCCAGTGACCCCCCTGGAAACTCTTTTGAAATTTCAATAAAGCTGAGAAGGGTTTTTGTCTTTTTGTGAAGATGAAGTGAATCCTAATGTTCAGCTACTGTTCCCACCGTGATAATTTTTGTACGGTCCCTTAAACACTTAATTTACATTCAAATCAACAGAAACATCCTCTCTGTTGTTTGATTAATCTGAATAGTTATTTACAGCAACTGGACAACCACTATAAATAAAATCTGAGCTCTCACATTTACACATTTTGTATGTTGTATGCATTATTTATTTATTTATTCACCTCCTAAACTGTACAAGTGCTAAAACCAAGTAAGCCAACTGCAGCTGTATTACCGAGGAAATTCCCCAAATGTAAAAATCACAGATTTACTGTCCTCCAAAATAAAAGCGGTCAATATTTGAGGTTTATATTGCCATGTGTGCGTGCCAGGGTGGTATCCAGAGAGCTTTGTGGGGCTGTTATTAGGATCTGGTTTAACAAATATATTTTCAAATTAGGATTTATACACGCATAGGCTCTAAGGAGGGAGGTTCGGCTCCTCATCCCCTCTCTTTTGTTTTATGGGTTGGGAGGCTTCATTGTAGGATTTTGATGAACACTTACAGTAATGCCGTAGAATTCTTGGAAACTACAAAATACCAAGTTCATCAAAGTGTCTGGGCTTGTGTTTAGTTTCAGCTCAGTTAATCTGCAACTGCAGCAATAACAATACCCACTTCTTTAGATGTTTAAGTCCCGGTCTGGGCTGGTCTGGATTCATTCTTTGGAATGTGGATCTGTTGAACTTTTCGGTTGAGTCATGTAAAGCTTTTGAGTCGGATGAAAACGCCCACAGCCTGATTTAGTAGGAGCATGTTATGTTTATTTTAACAACTCTTTTTGCTCCAAGTGTTATGTCATGGTCTGTGAGGTTACATTTGAACTGTCCGTCCCAGCACTGGCCTTAAATGCATTAGTCTTTTATGGAAAGTAGGGCTGTATTGTAAAATTTTGCAAAGCTGCATAAAAAGAAAGTCCATCTGAAATGCTATGAACAAAATGTATCTTCTAGACAAGTTAGAACAAGACTTCAAATTCTCCTGAGCAGCTCTTTTAAAGCTGGGACCTATTTAAAAGACTTTAAATCAATGAACATAAAACAATGTGTCCTGCTGCAAAGACCTTCCTATGGGCTGTACAATGGATGAAGCTAACCTGCCTTGTTGACCTGTTGGTTTGTGGACTCCAGGAGTTTGACATTTGCACGTTGCCATATTGGTTGTTTGGAGCCAGAAGTGACCATATTTGGAAATGAAGAGAGGAGTGAGGAGGCGGGTCTGACTTTCCACCTTGAGGTCACTGCCGAATGTGCATGAGACTTGAGTTCAGGTTGAAGACCAGACCAGTCAATCAAACTAACTCTGCCTTTTTTAGAAGCCTAATATCTGCTTTATTATGGACCACCTGATCACTAATATGACAGCATTAGTCAGTCAATAGTCAGTTTTTTGGAGCCAGCATCTAGTGGCCATCAGGAGTATTGCACCTTTTTTTCGCTTTCCAGACCCGATTGCTTCATCCAATTCCTTCCACTGAAATTTTACATTAATGCATTGATTTCACATTCAGAATAATACTTTCTGTGTCTTTCAGGCATGCAGGACTTCAACTACCTGTACACCAACTGCTTTGAAATCACTCTAGAGCTGAGCTGCGATAAGTTTCCTCCAGCATCAGCGCTCCCCAGAGAATGGCTGGGCAACCGAGAAGCTTTGGTTTCATACCTGGAACAGGTCAGAAACAACACACACACACACACACACACACACACTTATAATTTGGGCAAATTACAGGTTTGTCAATAAACTATTTTAATTTTACAACACACACACACACACACACACACACTCACGCACACACACACAAACACACACAGTTATACAGTTACATGCAAAATGCTGCCAAGAGTCATGGGGCTAATTCCCTGGCTTCTTGTAAATATTGGCAAGGGATTCCTGGATAGAGTGACTCAAAATGAGCTGCGTGGAGTTCTGTGTAATACAAGTAAACTGACTTCTACCTTCCGTCAACCATGAAAGAGGCCTTGGTCTGAAGACAAAATGTCCTTTATCCCGCTAAGACAAAAAATAGTGATGCTTTGCCTTTTCACGGAGAGGAGGGCTCAGAAATGCATACGTTTTTCCACAGCGGTGATTAACCCAAACCAAAGTGAAAGGGCCTGCAGATACTATTCTGGTCTTGTTTTTTTTCCTGTACGTCTTTGAGGACTCAGGAAGTTAAATAAGGTTTTGGAAAGTTGTTTTGGAAATGTAGTTTTATGACCTGACGTGACTCGCTGCAATAATGTTGCACCACTGCAATACGCAGCCATCTGAGGTCACACAGATATCATGCACCTATATTATATTCATTATAATCTGGCTGACACAAACTCAAGCACCTAAAAGATCATGTCATCACCACTCCACAAACATTAAAATAAATAGTGATTTTGTTAAGAGTTGTTATGTCAATTTGCAAAATATATTAAAACACACTCAAAAATACCTTGAATGCTCACTGTAAGCACACATTTTTCATTTTCCAGGTGCATCATGGGATAAAAGGCATGGTGTATGACGACAACAACAACCCTATCAGCAACGCAGAGATCTCAGTGGCTGGCGTCAACCATGATGTCACCAGCGGTAAGAGAGCATGTGAAAAGGTGAAAACAAGTTAGGTGTGTGGATAAGGATCTGCTCATATCCTGGCCGGTGATGAAGAGAGTTGGAGATGATCTCTTGATCTGTTCCAAAGACAGACATCTGCATGAATGATGGCAAGCACATATATGAAATTCAACATAAATCAGATGTTGTAAAAAGGGGGATTTTATTGGAGTGAAAAAAGCAGCTCTTTGCTACTCTTGGAAAAGGGTCCAGCTCCAAAGCCTGGGGGATAAATACCTACATTTTTGAATAATATTTAAAATAGGGGGGAGGTGCAGTCAAGCCTCACAATGCAGTGGAACAAGTCATCCTCTACTGGTCAGTGGTGGAAATGCACATTGAATACAAATTTAAAACTGCACATGCTTTGTATTTACATTTACTTTAAATATATTAATGCTACTTCTATTTAATTACATTTAAGTGAGAAATATTGTTAGTTTTTTTAACAGCATAATGAATAACTATATAACTCTGACAGAGGTCGTAACATGCTTTAATTCTAATGTGTGTCTACAATAATACTTTTTTCAGGGATGTATTTGAAAGTAACCTATGGTGGCCCTGAGTGGCAAATGACAAAAGAAAAAGGACGTCTACTGGGAAAGGTAGGTACCTGCTGTGACAAGGAGGGTGCACAGACGAACAGAACGTCCAATCAGCATCCAGGTCCTTGTCTCAGCAGGTACCTTGTGCGTCTGTTTTTGTGTGTGTCTTTCTTTTTATTGTGCGCTCCCCTCTTTCCTGTGCATCTTTTTTTTTTTACACTGTGTTTTGTTATTTGTTGTTTGCCCTTCACGGCCACCGTAGTAACTACATGTATCATCTTTTTCAATGTGTGTGCTCCTCCAGGAGTGGATGGCGACTATTTCAGACTTCTGTTACCAGGCACTTACACCGTGACAACCTCTGCACCGGGTTACCTCCCCTCCACCAGCACTGTCACAGTGGGACCAGCTGAGGCCATACAGGTTTGTCTGATCACAGCACAGGACAGGGACCTAACAAGTCACTCACCCTTTGTATTCTGTAGAAGAAGAAGCAGGTAGCAAATCATCCACATATGGTTTGGTATGTTTCGTCACATACGCCTCTGTTTTCATCTTTTCCATCGTAGCTCCACTTTTACTTGAAAACGGCACCGAGGCAAAACCTGAAAGTGAAGCCCCACAACGGCAAGAAGAACCTCTCGTCTCCCAAGTCGCCTCTAAAGCTCGGCCCGAGATGAGACATGGACAATAACTTGGACATCGCACAAACATAAACACACATACACTGAAGATCTCACATTTAAAAAAAACAACATACACATACATATACATACATGAAAATGATAAATGACCATAATATACCTTTGTAGTCCTAGGATTATGTATTTCAAACCTTTGTGTTGTTTGTTTTTGTTGATAAATATAAACTGTGTGTCTGTATTAAGGAATTGTTGCAAGCTTTGTGTATTTATGTAACAGTGTCGATTTGTATGAACACAGCTATCCCATATTTGTAAAGGACTTTTTTTGATTACTATAATTTGATGACAGTTGAAAGTGAAAATAAACGATTGTTTTTACTGTCATCGTGTGCCACATGTATGTTGTGTTTCTGCTTTATTTGGCCTGCTGATTATTTAAAGCACTTGAATGATTATTTTCCTTCCTATACTTTATATTATATGATCATCACCAATTCAACAAAGCTGAGAGACTACAGGGAACATGGGGAGTGATCTACATTCACCTAATGCATTAAACAGATTGGGATGTCCAGTAAGTAGTTTAGTAGAAACATAAACTGTTGAAATAAAAAGCCGCAGGAGGTTTGAGACCTCTTCTGGTAATCTGGAAATAATTTACAGCCCAGTGGAAAAATATACTTCATTTGTTGAACTTTCAGACTACATACAGTAGGTGTCGCTGCTGTACAGGGAAACACACAAATCGTGTCTGTCTTGTTACTGATCACGCCTGATAAATGTAATTTTTTAAGAAATAGAAACAAGAGCTGGGATACAAAATGTTCAGATCCAAGACTTCAAACCCACTGCGAGATGCTGAGGCAGCTCAAATACTTAAGTCTTTTTATTCCAGCAGTCACATATAATTGATATGAAACTAATCAGTATTTCTTTTAATATTTTTTTTTTTCAGGCAGAAAGGCCCTAAAAATGGCTTGAGTTTGTTGTGTGTTTTTTTTTTTTTACTTCACTGTTAAACAAATTTAGAGATTTTACACTTTTGAATTTTGTGTTTTTTTATGATGTTATATTCACTAAATAATAAATCGACTGATTGAGAAAATATTCAGCAGATTTTTTAGTAATAAAAACCTGATCTAAGCAACAGTAAAGTAGAGTATAGAGTAATAGAGTATTAAGGTATTCTATAGTTTAAATACTGCAGCTTCATACAGTATGACTCACCCTCACTAGTGAAATTCTACAAACCTCCATAGATGTTCTGCACTATCAGAGTGGACATGGACACCAGCTTTGGATATTTGTTGATTCATGTAGGACGTTTAAACAGTCACAAGCTCAGTCTGTGTCTTGTGTGCTGCTGAATATCGTGCTGCTCATTTCTGACTCAACCACACAGCAGATGATACACAGAAGAGTCACAAGACTGAGCCTCAGCTTCCTGGAGGTGGCAGCAAAGGATGCTGTAGGACAACATCACCAAAAACAATGCACAATAAAATGTCCTGAGGTGTTTATCTACATCAGTATCAGATCACATGAACTTATTGTTCTGTGCACTGCCATTAAAAGTTTCAGTAAAAAGTGTACAGCCTTGTTTTATGAGAAATGTTGTGTAGTTTTTTTAATGTTTACTGAGGATATTTACAGGTACACAAAAATGTCTCTGGAGACAAAACTCACATATTTATACAAGATACCTTTGAATTAAAAAATATTGATGTACTCTAGGTAACATTACAGAACCAATGCTTCATTTTACATATATTTATCACTAATTGCATCAAAATTAAGAAATATATTTACAATATTAAACTTGAATTAAAAAGTTTCATTCATCAAATAAAAAATGATCAGTGTTCCCAGTTACAAGTTACACTATTTTACATGAGAGTTTTTGCAATTTTATTATATTATTATAATTATTATCATATTTTGGGGTATTTTAAGCTTTTTTTTTTTTTTTTTTTTTTTTTTTTTATA
>OOFC01026548.1:16454-39908 GCA_900323345.1 Pseudochromis fuscus | reverse complement strand
CAAAATGAAACCTGAAAATTATATAGCCTGATTCCTTTGTCTGTTACAGTCTGGATTCTTGATTGGAGAACGATCCTCAGGAGCATCATTACAAACCATACTCTCCTAAATTTGGACTGGACTCTTATGTGAGAGATCCCTCAGCTCGTTTTTCCTGTGTTGTTCTCGACATCTACAGGACATGACAATAGCCTCTCTGACGAACAGGAAAGAGGAAAAGCGCACTTCACTGGGCCCTCCATTAATTTACTGCAGTGATACAAACACAAAGATAAACAAAGAGCTCCTCTCACAAATCATCCACAGGTTAAACAGAGACCTGCATTACCAGAGCAAATACTATTATCACTGCCCCACTATTATTATTGGCAATAGTATGTTACAACTGTGTTTGCAGACATTTAACTACCTTCTAATCTCTTATCCTTTATCATATATATTAGTGAGTGTGTGAAATTTCCATTGTCAGCCTAAACAAGTGAGACGTGGCAATATTGTTGACATTATTCCACAATATGAATGTTTTTCTGATGTGAACAATTAATAAATCTAAACTTTTATTGGGTTGCTTGCACCGGAAAGGCAAAAAAAAAAAAAGACCTCAAACATTTTGACATTAGTCACGTATCATTAGACCTATTGTCATGGTAAAACTGAGTCATAATAATCATTAAGTCATTTATTTACTGACATCAGTTCAGCTTTTTGTCCCGTGATTACAATAACTGAGAACAATCATTTTCATTTTTTTGCCTACTCAAGCGTGTGTTGTCACAGTTGATGTTTCTCAGAGAAAACATAATAGGATGATTGTGTGAGAGCCAATGTGTTCTCTGCGTACGGCGCATTATAGTGACGCCCAACTGGCAGCAAAATATTGAGAGACAACAATAGACCCCACAAACTGCCCACAGATGAGAGTGGCCACTGTGAGAGGAGACAAAGCCGGCATTTCATACAGAGCCACTGATCTGGAGTGTTCCCAGCTGTAGTGTGTATGGGTTTCTGTGCATGTGTTTTGTGTATACTTGGCCAAATGCAGCGTCAATGGAGCCCACCAGTGGTCCGACAGCGCCAGGCAGCTCCCACACTGTGTAGCCCGCATTCGTTGACTCAGAGGTGAAGGAGGATTTCCACGACACTGGTGGAGCAGAACTTACCGGAAGTTACAGAAGAACAATTGAGGCATTTGATTGTTGAGATGATGAAGTGGTGCTAAGCCTAAAATACGGAAATCCTTTAATAACACATTTATAGCACAGTAACATATGCATATACACACAGACAAGCTACTTTATTTCTTTAAATCTATTGATTATGAGTCATACATAGATGTCATACATACATTACATGTGTTACAAGCTTCTTCTTTAATAGAGCAATCTGTATCTGTATTGTTCTCATTGAAAATAACTAAACACTGATATGTGCACTTACTTGTAGAAGTGATACATTGCAAATTTATATTTAGTTAAATCAATTTAGCTGTTTAACTGTTTGGCTGGTGGATTGATTGACTGATTGAGAATTTATTACACAGCCATTTAGAGCTTTATTTGAATATAATGTGAACTCAAAATAAATTGCATGATGTACAAACTGTGCTTTCATTTTATAAAGTCAACACTGAGCCTTTCTGGTACAGATAAAAAAAAGTATTACACATGCTAAAAAACAAAAAAACAAAAACCAAACTGTTTACTTGACTGTTCTGTTTGTGATGAGATTGACATGTTGCATTTGAATCTCTGGTTTGGGAATGTTTGTTTTCACATGTGCGTGATCGTCTGACCTCTCCTGTATCTTTTCCCTTTTCCGTGCCTACTCTCGAAGGCATCACTGACTTTGTTTCCTCCTATTGTTCTGCACATAGGAGATCCCATATGAGGAAGCTGTCATTACTGCAGACACAGCAAAAAAAATGCATTCAGTGTTTCACACCACAACACACAAATGGCCACGACAGAAAAGTGTTGCCAAACGTATGATTCATGTAAAGCAGCAACTATGATTTTCTCTCTCTAAAAAAAGATTTGATTGTCTTAAAGATCCCAAATGAAGGAGCAGCGGTTTGAGAAGACAAACAAAAAGCAAAACACTGGTTACACCTTTACTGCTGAGTGTACTTTTGTCTACATCACATAAGCTATGCTTGTCTCTTACTGAGACTTTGAACTGTATCAAATGTATTAAATACATAAAAAAAACTCACAATTTCATTCAGTTAAAAGCCTGGTGGTGGCAGTAAAGAGAGAATGACAGAAAAATCACAACAACTCAACATATGTAATGTTACTTCCTGAAACTACTGTGAACATGGTTGTGGTCTGGGTGGAGTGGACAAGTGCTGACCTGCACAGTAATGAGGTAATGAATTGAGGAAATGTTCATGTTGATTTTGTTCGCTCAGAGCCACAAAAGCAGTGCTTGTTCTGTCCTCACGTGGACTGTAAAGGCAACAGATGATATTATTATTGAAGTTGGTTAATATGAGAAGGTCAAACTGCAAAATTTACTGTATATTAGTGCTAAACTACTGGTCTATGAAGGTAAACAAAATGTAACTGATTGATAGTCACAGATGTATAATGTGGAGTATGTACATTTTAATAAATCATATTATAACCTTTTAATAAATCACCTCTTAATGGAGCTCCCCCCTCAGGAAGCAGAGGGTTCTTCAACATTTGGGCCCACAGCTTTTGCTTGATTATTAGTAATTGTAACAAAGAGTAAAAATACGTAACTACAAGCAGAAGTCATGCATTTGAAGTGACAGTCAAGTTTCAGGCCTTTGCTTTCTCAACTTCAATCTTTGTATTAAATGAGCAAACTAAACAATTTTAGTTGTAGATGACTCTTTTTTACTGAATGAAACAAACTATCCCTTAAACAAGAACATTTATCATAGACAGTACTAATACTTTTATCAATCAAATGTAGAAAAAACAAAAACAAACAAAAAAAGCATGGTGAATATTTTATTTTGCGTTATATTATTTGATTATTCAAGTAAAAATCATTATAATTTCCTCTTTAATGTGCTGGAGACTGTCAGAAAAAGTAAATATACTTAGTTACTGTGCACCACTGGTTACTGTGTGCCACATATGCAGTGACTGCTTTGTTCAGAAAAAAAAAAAAACAGTGTGCACGTACGTCCTTGTACATTTCCTCCTGTTGTTAACTTTAAATTAAGTTATAGTTACAGTGTTGCATTTCCAGTCAGGCATCAGCCAGGCCACCCACGGGTCTCTTCGGGAAAAGTGGGTGGCGTTGTTGTAAGTAGGCATGGAGAGGAGGCGCAGAGCTGCTCGGCTGCTCTTGTTTCTAATGTGATGACAGCTGATTCTCTCTACAGTCAGGACCGCGGTGGCTCTTTTTCTCTCCCGTCAACATGTTTTCTTGATCTTCACGCCAGAAATAACGCAGTTCTTCTTATTGGAAACCATGACTTTGCGCACAACTCCAAAGGTGTGAGACGCGTAGCTGCGCAAAAGTTGTGTGGCGGAGAGAAACACGGCAAACTCCGCCAGCACAGCACAGCACAGCACAGCACACCACATCACCAGACTGGAGAAGCTGGATATCTAGTCTGACTGGATTAAACATTTCCAAGAGGAAACACTCTGCAGGTAAGAAAAGCATATTTGAAAACTTCTACTCAGGGCCAACCGATCGCGACAAACGCGCATCACGGGATGAAGGATGCCTGTATAAGTATGCGATAACACAGAAATACACACTTTTACATCCACAGTCACAACATTGTGTACTCTCTGGTAGACCTGAGCAAACTCAAGCTGCACTTTCCTTTTATTGAACAACTCTGCACTGCAGTACTCAAACTGTGGCGGTTCATTTGGGTGTACTTTGGACGTGGTTTCCCCTCAGTTGCAGCCAGCTTCTGTGAATACACAGCTATTAGACTAACAGACTAATGACGTGAGCTGAATGACTGATGGCATTGAACACAAGTGCTGCAGACCAAATAATCCCCCTGCTGTCTGTCTGTGTGTCACCTGTGGCCGCTGCTGTCAGTTGTTCCACCATGTGAGAGAGACCAACACACACACACACACACACACACACACACACACACACACACTTCAGAAACATTACTTGATTTAGCCTAACCTAATCTCGACTTTAGGCTTAATTCTCATCTTCAACCAAGTTTTACTTTTTACTAAGAAGTAATAACTTACTTTCCCACAAAGTAGACTACTTCCCATAATGTGTCCTCACAGCATTAGTAGTAGGAACACACACTGGGAATATTCTGGTCCCACAAACAGACACAGTTCACCATAGTGGTCTGCACAAGCACTGTAATATTCTATTCTATTCTATTCTATTCTATTCTAGCTGTATGGATTGAATCCTACATTAGTTTTACAAAGAAGAGTACTCTCTGATATTACATCATCCCTTCCAGCTGTAATAACTTTCCTTTATGCTTGGTCAGTCTTGTTTTTTGCTTTTCTGTTCTAGTGTATTCTTGTAATCTATGACAAAATTCATGGGTTAGTCATATCCTCCAGTGTATTATGACATATTGCAACAAAGTGTATTCAGTTGTATTCAATTATATCACAAGATCCAGTATGTGTCTTCTTGCCAGGTCATTCCCTGTTTTTTGCTACTCAGTACTAGTTTAGTCTATTCCAAAATGTTATGACAAAGCTCAGGGTTAGTGATATCCTCCATTATTATATTCATATTGCAATGAAAGGTATTCTCGAATATTGTTTCGCAGCATTCAGTAGTAATTACTTTCTTTGTTGTATTTCCTGTGTTGTATATCATTTGTACATCTTTGTCCTCAACATGACCCTGTGGGTGATAATGACAGGTCAGCATCAGTTGTGTATTAACATTGTAATGAGTAGGCAGAGCAGTTTATTGAGTGTTAATAATAGGGTCAGTGTGTGTCTAGTTTTAGTGTGTTTGTCAGAATATTTAGATAATCTGTTGCATTAGTGCATGCCAGTTTCATTTTGACAGTGTACACATACATCTTCAGTCATCAGGTTTAGGTTTGTCGTGTAAATCAGAAAACAGATACTGAGTGTGGACTGGGCGGCTGCAACGACTCAAATATTCAGTTTACCACCATCCGTCATGTTTGTTATTGTGTTCTGCTCCACATCTGCACATGCATGAACAAGAGGACGTGAGCAAGCTGTTTCAGTTTTCCACTTTTGATTGCAGCACAAATGTTCTGTGCAACATTCATGCAGAAACCATATATACAACAGCCAAATACAAAAGTCTGTGCAAGAATCATTCTTGTTTTCACACTGCTAAGCGGATATCTTCCAACCATCCACACTGCAGTGAGTCAGGATATCAGTGTTTTTACTCTCTGGCCCTCACCAGCTTTGTTTCTGTCTCCCTGCTGCAGTATCAGTGTTCACAGCTTCATTGCTTTGGCACAGCAAAGGCTTTTCTATTTTTTTTTCGCCTGCAGGGATCAACAGTTTTAATGTGAAATTTACCAACACGAACTTGTCTTTTCTTGTGTATCAGGACCGTGCATGAAACTGTATTTTTCCCTTTCCTTCATCTGAGTCATATCTCTTAAACAAACCCAAAGTGAGGAAGCATTTTTACTATCAGGTGTGGTTATCTTTTTCTCTTCTGATCTTCTGCTTTAATGCCTAGTCAAGATTTTGGATGCACATAAACATCCTGCACTCTGAATTATTGAAAGCTTGCAACAGGGTCTTATATCACCATGTGGCCGCAAAGACACCTGAGATGTTTGTGTCAGTTTGCATGTATTACATGTCACACAAAACACTATAGAGTAGCCATTCACATAAATCCAGTGACTCATGTAATTTTATTTATTAATGTGCTAGTATTGCAGCAAACCTAAAGCGATCCACTGTGGAGGTGCAGAATAAAATGTCAAGCATACTAGCAGTACCTTGAAGCATGGGAAATTCCACTTTTCATCCTGTTATATAATGTGCCATCACTTCAGAGTGGAGGTATTAGAAAAAAACTGACAGCATTCCTCACAATCTCTGTTGGCAGCACAATATTAGTGAGCTTGGCTGAGTGGGCAGGAAAATATACAGGAATTAATTTGACCTGAACTGGATGTAAAAGTGCAGCTGAGTTTACTGCGGCAGAGGATGCAAAGGAAGGATTAGATGTACTTAGATATAATAAAAACAGCAAAATGGGGAACTCGGCCTCCTTCACTGTAAAGTTGTTTCTTAGTATAAATGACGTAAACCTGTTGAGTCAACACATGAACTAAAATGTTTACAAAATAAGTAATTACAGCCATGGAGGCAGTGAGGCTGAGAGAAGTGGTGCATACTTTCAAGATGACACACTGAACATAAAATTTCCACCAAGGCTTAATAATTTACTAAATTAGCTGTTATTTACAGAGTGAATATGTGAATATGTTGCCTGGTGGGCACAAAGAGATTTACAATATTTTAAAAGTGCCTCAGGTGTCTCATTATCCATCAGGTTAGAGCTAGACTGAATGTTTTATAGTGAAAATTTCAACACATGGCCTGGGTCAAGCTTCATCTTGGTCCATAGATATTGAGCTTTTATGCCGAAAAAGGCTTTATCTAATCATGTAACAGTGTTTTTTCCTACACAGCTGGTATGATGATCCTCTGCCAAGATTATTCTAGGCCCAGTCACATATGTCCCAGGAGTTGATTCATAAACATGTCAGCAGCACTTTTAATCCCAGTCAGAGAAACTCATCAAAGCAGGGTAGGGTTTCCCATCTTGGGCGTTCTTGCTAATGTCCTCAGTTCACCCTAAATTTTCTGAAAGTTTGGAAAGAACATGTAAGAATTTGCGCTGATGACGTTGATTTTCCATGAGCGAGTACAAATATCTCACCCACCATGAATTGATCATGTTTCTGCAGGCATGTCATGATGTGTTCTCAAAAGAGAGAACCGTTATGTAACAGCTCATATGCAAACTATTAGGGCCCCAGCCATGTTTTAAGGGTGCGGCATATCCCCGGGCACCTCTGGGGTCCTTTCAGGGAAAACCCTCGGCCATCCAAACAGATTCCTGTATCCGTGACAACGCAGCCTCGGCCCTGTGAGCGCAGACATCCGAGCTGTCCACCTCACTGTGGAAATGTTTATGCAAAAGGAGCAGTTCCACCCAGTGTCTGTGTACTTGTGTGTGTCATACAGGCCATTGATATTCAACACGTGCTGCTTGAGAAAGGAATGAAGAGACGATGGTGTGAGTGAAGGGACTTATGGGAAGACAAGGAAAAAGGGAAATGGAGTCTGAAAAATAACTAAATTCTCCTGAGGAATGTTTGTGTGTTAGCCAAACTGCAGAGATGCTGGAGAGCGAACTGAATGAAAATGTGAAGATGGAGGTGGATTAACTCGATGGATGAGCCAAAAAGAGTGTTTCCAGTCTTCTACAGGAACCTACCATGGGTTTTCCCCTACGTTCAACAGCAACACTTACAATTTTCCTCCAACTTTCCTCTCTTCTCCTATAAAGACAATGATTATTTGATGCTGCATACAATAATAAGTATTTCAGATAATGTAAGTAATCCACAAAGCAGCAATTTTACTGATTAATCATCAATGGAAATGTCTTTTGTTGCCCAAAAGATGTCTAAACAAGACAGGGCTAGCTATTTGAAAGTACAGAGGTGTGGATGAGGGCTTGTCCGTGTCCTGCAATGACTCTGCTCGTGAAAAAAGAAAGTGACAATCTTGGCCAAATTACAGATTACCACAGTCATGATTACCAATCTGTAATTTGTGTGAGCTATTTTCAATTAAAGAAATTCTTGTCCCTTCATGTAAGCAATTTCAATTGGCCCGGTGACAAAAACAAGCTTTGTTTCTATCACAGTGATGGCTTGTATTGAAATGCACAGTCGGCACGTTAGCGTACAGCACAGTATGTTTTCCTGCTTTCAGCCATCTTTTTGATTCTTTGTCTCATTGTTCACATGTTTCAGTGCAGCAGGGTGGCGTCGCCAAAGACATTTCAACAGAGTTTGGCATCTTTCGGCATTTGACTCAGCTCGCCAGATGTGTTTTTCGTATCCAGCTGGCTGAAGCCAGGATACTGGATGGCTGCCTCATCTGGATGAAATGCATTATAAAGTTCTGCTGCTCTCCTTGTTGTCCTGCCTTGTACTTGTTGTTTAGAGCAGTGAGTGTGTGGTACTTCACTCTGTTAATACACCAAAGACTGTAGACTGGTTTTAAACTTAGAAAATGACTTGTTATGGTAATGAGTCCAAATGATGAATCCAGCTCAATGATTTTATTTTTTAACAGGGTATTGCCCAAGGAACATATAATTAAATTTGGGCAAGATCAGAGAATGGGATCCTGTTTGAAAAATCTGCTGTATTGAGTGTTTTAACAAGGTAGTGTTGCTATTTAACCTCAAGAGGGCAACAGTGTTCAGCCTTAGTGGAGCAGAGGTTTGCGCTCTCTGATTGCTTTCTAGTTTACTATTTTGCTTTGTATTATGTAATGTTCAACTTAATGTTTTAGTGTTGTGCGCTGTTGGGCCAACAAAACAAACAATGACATGACAAGACGTATCTTTGTGCTAAGATTGGCATTTACATCTTACCGATTAGGCCTTAGTGTGGATCCGAACACCAAGCCCCCTCATAACATAAATAATTTCTTCTGCTTTTTGTTGATGTACTTTTTTTTGTATGACAAATGATGTACTAGTTACAGATCATAATGTTTATTATTGGTTCAGGTATTTATTTGTAAAAGAAAAAACATCTAAATTAGTTATGTCATAATACTACAGGGGCCTGTGAGGCACCGACTCTGTAAACACATGGTAATAAAACCACATGACTCATGTTGACAACTGTCAGCTTGTCCCCCCACCCCCCTCCCCCGGCATCACATGTGCTGAAAGACTAGACGGTCAAAAGGGATACAACAGATGTCCCTCAGTTTTTGATATCCAGAACTGTCCACCTGCTTTGGTTATGTTGTTTGGAGGTGAATGTGTTTCGATGGACTCAGCATTCTGGACGGGAGGACACTACAACACCGCACCGCACGAGTCCTCAGTAAACAATCGGTATCAAAAGACATCAGCTGTGTGATCCAGCCCACTCCAGAGGATTCTGCCAGAGTGTGTATTCATGCACAGGCACGTGCCAGCCTACCACTTCAGTGTATCTGAATAGGATCAATGGCACAGAGGTCGTGCATCAGCACGAGGCTCGCCCTGGCAGGCGGACAGATAATGAGGCCACAGCTTTATTGTTGGCATCAGACCATGTTCAATAAAAGATACAGGCAGTCAGCAGAAGCCACTTCCTCCTCTGTTCACACACTAACACAGTGTTACACACAACTGTACCTGTTTGAACAGGAACTCTTGAGGTGCCTTGCAGCAGTGGCAAAGTGATAAGTTAATACTGTCATAAGAAAGTACAGTGTAACTAACATTTAGTAAAAGTCAAATGCAGGCCTGTAGCATCACAAGTACTCATTTGCTAAATTATTCCTGATTTATTAACACACTGTTTGCTCTTCAAAATATAAACATGAAATGCATATTAATGTCAAATCCTATTTTTTCAGAGCACTTTACAACAATGTGGGAACAGTAGGAAGCTACAGGTACTTAATAGTTGGTATTTGTGCAAAACACGACAATACTACATTGATTGTCAATTGATTACTCTGAATATTTAGTTGTAACATTTTTATTTGATCAGACACACTGTGCAGACTGCAGGAACACATATTATTAACCTCATTCATATCAGTATCAAGTTTTTTCCAACACAACACAACAGCAAGCATGAACAATACCAGGACACGTGCCATTTGATGTCAGAGCATTTCAACCAATCACAAAATTGGAAGGATTTTTATGATTGGCTGAAATGCTCTGACATCATATGGGCTCGGCATGAGGAAGCTACGCACAGTGAGTTACTGCCACACAAAAACTTTTTCATAAATGGTCAAATATGCCTAACATTACAGCTTTCAACCTCTGCATATATGTAGATTCAATTTACTATTCCTTTAATATTACTAATTACACCAGTTTTTCCTGGTCAAACATGTAATTTTTGTCATAAGAAAACAGTTTAATGCTGAAATCTGTCTTCTATTGTAAACCCTTCATGTCTCAGTGTAATTTTTTATATGAAATCCTACAGAAAACAAATTTAAGTAGCGAACATGCTGAATATTTATTTGTCCAGGCTGTCAGGCTATTCCTCTTCAAAATCTCTGCTATGGTAATTAGATGTGGTCATTTTTTGTTGACTTATTTGCATGTTGAGTCAGTTTGCATTGACTGTATTTGCATTAAAAGACAGAGTACACAATGCAAGCTGACCTCTTATTTAAATTACATCTCATTCTGATCAGTTATGTTCAGTTCAGATAGTTTACTAAAGGCCGATGATGCCTCAGGGCCATGTCTCAGGTCAGACAGTTGGTGCTTTGTCCGGCTGTCAGCTGTGAAGTGTGTGTCTGTGTACAGTGTGTGTGTTGTGTGTGTGCGTGTCAGCTGTTGACTTAGCTGTCTGTCGTAATCCTGTTACTTTCTCCAGGACGGTGCCAAGTGGAACACACTAGTCCCAGTCACTCTGTCTCATTCACCCTTTCTCCCCCGACATAATCAATAAACACTGTTGTTTACAATGAAGTGTTGTAAAGGAAGACTTTGCTGTGGTAGATTTGAATTTTCTGACTATTTTTTTGTGCCAAGTGTTCAGGGACGAGAGTTTCTATCAATAAAACTGTTTTATTTATTTTTTTAACACAATCTAATGTGGCTACACTGGCTACCAGGAGCTTGTTTAAGGATTGACCAGAGTCCCACTGCTTATCAAGACTGCATAAGTCATAATGGTGGAGACACACCTGT
Source organism: Pseudochromis fuscus (assembly GCA_900323345.1). Classification (NCBI taxonomy): domain Eukaryota; kingdom Metazoa; phylum Chordata; class Actinopteri; family Pseudochromidae; genus Pseudochromis; species Pseudochromis fuscus. Next base: position 29,000 of record OOFC01026548.1, on the reverse strand, counting down.
AAGTCTGTATAGGAAGACTTTTCAGTGTGTGAAATGTCCCTTGTACTTTTCCAGGAGGCCCAGCAGTTAACACTTGAAAGTCCATTTGATTGATAAAGAACTTGTGGAGGTGGATTAAAAAATCCGTTTGTGGGCATTTCCTCAAGTGACAACATAAACTGGTGGAAGGACTGTAATCTGCTCTGGCACAGGTACAGTACCTTCTTGGTTGAAGTGTTTCCTCCAGACACGCCTGTTACCTCAGACGTGACCTATAGATCCCTCTCTGTCTCTCACTCTTTCCTTTTTTTCTCTCCCTCCAAATCTAAACACCTCAGCCGGTGCTGTTTTGAGTCAGAATGAGTGACGTATTGAAACATGTGCATTATGCTAAGATAAAGAGTGAAAAGAGATTTACTTTTTAATATCAGTTCTGTAAATATAACATTTGTTGTGTTTTTATATTTGGAGCAGAAAGGAAAGATTCAGAAACTCCATGGTGGAATAATCTGGGAGTGTGCAGTGATCGCTGGTCTGTAATTAATACTAGCTGCTCCTTAATTTAATTTGTGCAGTGAAAATGTGATCCTGGCCTTAGAGGAGTAGAAGGAACAAGAATTAACTGCATAGAAATTTTAAACCACTCTCTCTTGTCCATAGTTAAACAGGTGGAGACATTTTTGGTGTAACAATGACATTGCGACATTAAAGTCTTTAAGGAGTGTTGCTTTGTACTGTCACAGGAAAACATTACATTGTGTTATGCTAACAGGATCACAATGACTAATGTGTAGCACTTGTAATAGAAGATGTAGGGGTTGTAATATTTGCTAATTCTGTGTGTTAGCATGCTAGCGTTGAGATTTTGATATCATTAGTTTAGCAAGTATTTGGTAAACCACAATTATGGGCACATTGGAATAGGGCTGCAACAATTAGTACACACTGTCAACAAAAAAATGATAATATAAATAGTTGCCAATGAATTTAATTGTTGATTATTGTCACAAGAAAAGTTTTTCTTTCTCTCTGTGCTGAGAGTCGCAACTGCAACACTGCTCAGCAGCACGTAAACAATATGCTGATTTCCTTTTTGTATCAGTAGCAGGAATGAATGAAGAATGAAGTATCCATCTTTATTGTCTTTGTTATTGATTAGCACATAATTTAAACAAGCCTGTGGAAGACTTAAAGGCTGGTTGCTAATTATGTGATTCATAATCCGATTAGTTGAGTAATTATTCCAATAGTCGATGATGAATCGACTACCAAAATAGTCGATAGTTGCCCCCTATATGTTGGAGTTTCTAATGATACAGAGACCATGAATATTGGTTGCAGATGTCACAGCAATTCATCCAATAGCTATGATTCTTCTGCTTGGGATTCTTGAGTGCTGTTCAATAAACCAGTGGACAAACCTAGTACAACTACTACTACAACTACTACTACTATATTGTAATGTTGACTTTGTCAGTCTCATGCAGCTTTCTGTTCTGTTCATCATCCAACAGCTGTTTCGACCACTGATGACTGCTCAGGTGTTGGCTGTCTTGAATTATATTTCAGTCAGACAATGGTCCACTACTGTATGGTCACACAGGATCACAGTGAAATGTCATGTCAGTTGTCTGTCTGATGGCCGTCTGTGATGTCATCTGCTATAGCACGGTGTAAAAGTCACCAGGCACAGAGGCCACTGACACACTGACAAACCCATAAATAACACTAAGGAGCTTGTCTGGACTGGATGCAGATCTGAGGATTAGCTACGAGAAAGCTTGAGCAGCCCAGTGACACCTTGTAGGTGCTGCGGGTGCTGTGCAAGATGTGGTGGTGTACGAGATGCAGTGGATGCAGATGGAAAAGTAAATGCAACGCACAATTGTTGTCAGTTTTGCTACATTTAATGTCACCACTTTAATCATAAGACATAACATCACACTATATCCCCTATTACCCCATGTTAGTACCATTATTATGATTAAATATAAACAAGAATTTGGACTTTTTGCTGAAAACTGCTGACACAGCTCCTATCACATATGTGAGAGAAAAATAATCTACACTGCACTGTCGCTCAGAAACAGGAAGACTAATTACCTCTGCAGAGAATCAAGGTCTGTTGAAACATTTTCTATACCGTCATCATCTTCTAAAATTAAAACAGATAATTTATTCATATGCTTTGATTCCTCCTTACAGAAAAGACAAGTGCTTGTTATGGATATGTTTACAAGTCACTGGCTGCTTGGATCGTGGTGTGATTCATTTACATTTATCATTAAAAAAAGAGGCACACTGCCCCACTTAACATGTGCTTCAACACTGTCAAGTCAAGCATTCAACCAAATCTCTTATTTTTACAACTCAGCTCGGTTTGTAATTAAGTTGCACATCAACCCAACACAACACACACAGAACACATAGGACATTTTGATCTTTTATAAGATGGGACACAACTCTAACAGACTGAGGTTTATGAAAGCCAGCTGTGTGCCAGGCGTGATATTTTGAACGGTTTCATTTGTGGTTTGTACAGTACTTCCCCGACATTTATAAATGAATTGCTTTTTTACACAGTCTTATTTCCTGTCCCAGAAAACATTTTGCAAACTGTCTCAACTTGAAAGAGACATGACTTGACCTGCTAAACACATAATTCATTCATTTCTCAACCCTCTGATTTGCATCTGTTTACAGGAACTGGTCACATGCACTCAGACACAGCAGATCAGACGATCAGTGAGATGTTGTTGACTGGCTCATTATCGCTGTTTCATGGAAACCATTCTTCAAGCATGCGTGTCAGGACATGTTGGATTCACCATGGCGTCTGTCATGTGTCTGCTGTTTCCTCAGATTTGTGAATAAGCAGAAAAGATTATCCTCAAAGCTTCACACTGTTCATACAAACCAAGTCACCAACACTAAAGGCCCAGGGTGTCACGATTGTGTGTATTTTTAGTTTGTTGTTGTTGTCATGGTTTCTTGTATTGATTAGTTTCTCTGTTTTCACTCTTGTTTCTTGTGATCTAGTTTCAATGGTTGTTTCAGTCTGTGTCTTTCTATGTATCATGTCCTGCCAATTATGTGTAGTTCATGTTTCTTGTTTCTGTTTTCTTGTGTCTCATGTTTCCTGTTTTATTTTGGTAGTCTTGTTCCTTGTGTGTGTGGGTCCATGTTTTATTTCCTGATTTGTCTCGTCTCACCTGCTCCCTGATTGTCCTCTCCACCTGTGCTCCACGTTACCTTGTGTATTTAACCTCATGTGTCTCTGTGTCTTGTTTTTGTAGCTTTAGCTCATGATCCAGCCTTTTGTTCATATTCATGTCTTATTTTCATAGTTGTGCTGTGTTTTGTTGGAAACCCTGCCTGCCTTGTGACCTTGTCTTCTGCCTGATGATTTCTAGATACCTCTGCTTGGGATTAAACTTGCTTTGTCTTATCTGCATCTGCCTCGGTGTCTCCGATTGGGTCCTTGTCCCTCACCTGGTCTCTCTGACACAGGGAATCTATATTCTCAGTTTTTGACAGCTTTGCTTTTTTCACCTTCGCTGAGGCTGCTCCACCTCAGCCACTAATTTCTTATTAAAACAGCCACAGTGGACGTTACATAACCTCTGTGGTCCAGCTCTGCCATCTCGTCTGTTGGGAGGCTCCCGTTTGTTTGAATAAAATCTAATTAAACCACACCCACACAGTCCTGATTAGCAGATTGTTTTTTTAATGCAAACTTTAATTTTGTTTATTGCATCTTTTGTTCATATTGAGAAACATTTTTTGATGCAAAACTTTAACAAACCAACACATCTCATTCACTTCACAAGACACATTATATTATGTCCTAATGTGGAGCTCACAGGTTGCAGTCAGCAAAAGAGGACAATGTCCAAACTACTTTCCAGGACTAGAAAATAGGTCCAGGGACAGGTGGGAACCCTGAATGTAGTGCATTGTCCACTACATAAATGAACAGTCCGTCCATTGGTGTTCATTGCCTGCTGTGTTTTTAGCCTCTGCTTGGACACCTCCCTTTGGCTTGCATTAGTTACAGCCTTGGCTTGGATTTCATTGTGGTTTTTAACACTGTGTGGTGTTGAGTTCACAACCCACCACACAGTGAGCACTGGCTACTTTTGTTAAGCAAAGCAGCTCTGGTTAACCTTCACTGAGAGGCAAGCATCAACACACACACACCCAAATGCTCAGTGGTCTTCTGTCCCTCTTTCTACCTCCACAACCACATCCAGTACAACCTGAGCCATGTCTGTCCCCAGAGGAGGTGGCACTGAACTGGGCTACGGTCTCTGCCCCCCCTCGGCTCCATTGGCTCATTCAACAGAGGCCCCATTGACTGTGGCAAACTGCAGCCCTCTTCTCTCGTTTCCCATCTCCTTCAGCGTATCCATCCCCACCTGTGGTTAGTCTGTCTCCAGATAATGATACACAAGGGCTGCTGAAATACTTGTTTTGTGCATTTGCAATTTGATAATTGAACTAGTTAGCAACTAAACACAAATTTGATTTATTTTCCTAAATCCTCTGTAACCTGAAATTATGAATATATTTTTCTTCTCTTCCCATTTGTGACCGTAATTACATTTTGATTGTATTTGTAAATATTTAAAGTTTGTGTACACCGATTGCAGAGTATCTGTGAGTGCAAACCCATGCAGTGTCAAATCCACAGAGAGACCTAACTTAAAATTACACCCAATTATCCAAATTCTCTGTTTTCGTTTCCAAACCAGACGTTTGGGAGTTTGACCACGATTGGAGAAGATTGATGGTCATTTAGGGAGAGTAGGAGTTGGTAAATGTGATGATATTCCACTGACCCAGTTACTGTACCACTGCAGACAAAGAAGAAGTTTTAACAAAGTTAATGATTTAAACAGTTGTTAAGATAAGTATTCATGTCATTGATCCCACTGGTAGGAACAGAAGTGAGGAAAAGATTGTAGAAGAAGATAACTGGGCTTTGAGAAGGGAGAGGTTGGGTCAATATAACTTGTTTCAAACACAAGATGAAATGAGAGACTGCATAAATGAGTATTATATGATAAATAAAGACTTTTTGAACTGCAACCTATGCAAAACTACTCTAGAGAAAGCCAAAAGTATAAATATAAATCTTGAAAATGAGCTCCAGGAGAAGCACACATTCAGGCCAGAGATGACTTCACAAGAAAACCTACTTGGAAATCTGTGCAATATGAAGTATGCAGTGTAAGGTCGTGGCTTTATCCAGGAAACACAGTTTGAGTTGACATTACCATCCATCCCTAACTCTTGTTTCCTCCTGAGAAGGCAGCGAAACAGGAGAAGGATTGAAGGGTGTTGAGGAATGTCCTCCAGCCTTCTTAAGTAGACCTCTCTCTTTTTCTTTCTCTCAGTCTTTTCTGTCTCCTTTCTTTCACATGTTTCTCACGCTCTCACCGCCCCTTTCATTTGGTCTTATTTCATTAAAGCTCGCTCTCCGTGAGGCTTTCCTTAATTTGTATAGTGAGGCTCCTGAATGGTAGCAGTGCGCCTTGTTTACAAAACTGTAGAGATTTACATTTGCTGTAAGGTCTTACTGGTCACTATTTTATGTAAATGATGTCATGCATTTTAATAATAAACAATGTGAGAATGATTTTTGATCCCTCCTGTGTCTCTTTTTATCTCTACAGATTATGAGTGATGGAAGCAGGATCGGTGGTGCGCGCTGTGTTTGAGTTTCTCCCCAGCGTCTCTGAGGAGCTGCCACTCTTCACTGGTGATGTAATCGAGGTGCTCAGTGTCATAGATGAGTTCTGGTTGCTCGGTAACAAAGATGGCGTCACAGGTGAGGTGTCAGTTGTCATTATTACTATAAATATAACTCCATGGTTGAATTATTTTATTAAGAAGTTGCTCTTGTTGCAGCCGTGCTTTGTGTGACTGTATGTTCAGTCAGATCAGTTCATTCTGTGTAAGATGTTCCCTGAAGGGCACATCCTCACCTTCTTTGCCCTTGAAGGGTCAAACCCACAGAAATCCACTTAAGTTTTCCAAGAGTCGAACATCCCTTAAGACAAAGGGGATTCCCCTCGAGGGGAAGTGCAGGGGAGAAGTCAATCTGAGCTTCTTGAGCTGCTTCTGGAAAACTGGATATCAACTCTATCACTATGGCATGAGTTCATAGGAAACAGGAATCTGCCTTTGTTACAAAGTAAAATGTTGGCAAAGATCTACTGAAATGAAGTTTAAAGAAATAAACTTGGTGTTTATAGTAAGGCCTCTCTGTGTTTATACTAATTATCATTTGCTTTATTCCAATACCATTATGTTTAATGTTCTTATTCTGTTTGCATTATTAAGATGTTTAAATTTGTTAGTAACAAATATCTAAATATTGGTCCTGGTATAGATCAGATAGATAAAAAAAAGAAAATTAAAACAGCAAGCTTATTAAAGCTCTGTCTGGCCTTCAAAAATAACTTTATTCCTCAGGATAACTGACTCCCGCCAACTGTTGATACTTGTTACTAACATTATATATGAGGTATTAAGTGCAGGTTATTGAATCAGAATGAGGATATTCTAAGTGTATTACATAAAGCAACTTATTATAAGACATAAAGGAGAAGAAGAATTTAGGAAGTTACAACATTCAGTGATGTCTTGAGGAAACAGAAGTTGCAGCCATGTGTAGAGGATGTTTTTTATTATTATTATTAAATTCAATGACATAATTTGACTGTTTATCCTCGTCTTCAGGTCAGTTCCCCAGCACCTTTGTGGAGGAGGTCACCATTCCCAGCACCAAGACTGGAGACAGACTCTATGTGTGCATCAATGATTTCAGCTCAGCAGAGCCTGGGACTCTGTCCCTGAAGAGAGGTATGGACATGCAGCATGTAACTCATATATAGTGCTGACTTGACTAAAGTATGAGTCACTGAAGCTTTGAACAGTTTCAGTCACGATTTGTTTCCCAAACAGGACAAACTCTGTTATTGTTGCATATAGGTTGTGCAGCATACTGGATGTAACTCAACACATTACTGGTTTTGTTAACAGATCATGTTTTCTCACTTAAGCTTAACGCTACTTGTTGATGTCGCAGTGCTCAGGTAAATTTTGTGTTGTTTTGTGTTGTGTTGAATTTTGTGATCTGACAGTCAGACAGTCAGTCTGACTGATGCCTTGTCTCCACTACTGCAAAGTTGACAGATGTCAAAAATCAAAAACAAAAAGTCGATATCCTGCTTTTGCTTTCTTAAAATACTGTATATCTGTTTACATAAGTGCCATGCTGTAACAAAGCAAGCCTCTATTGCATCAGTCATTGTAAGTGGAGACAAGACATTGTTTTTCTTATATGGATATAAAAACACATGCATTCTGTGTATTTAGTAAAGAAACAAGGATGGAACCAAGATCACAATTTCCTGTAGACAAGTTCGCGTTGATGCTGTGACGTAGGAGAAAAGTTAGCTATCATTTCTCTTTTATAGCCCCATACATCTATTTCACTGTTTCCCTGAAATGTTCAATGGTCTAAAGTTCAAATTTCTTTTTAAAAAATGTTCCCTTTAAACATAAGATAAAACTTTCAGAGATTCCTCCAGTTGAAAAAATTTTCTTTTCCAAAACTCCCCACTAGATGTCGCTAGAGGTTAAACATAAATAGAGTGTAGCTCGTCTTCAGCTAACTTTTGTTTTGTTTTCACATTCCTGATTTTTCTCTCATGGTTTCATTAGTTACTATGTTGTTTTTATGTGGTTTGTCATTTGCATCACTCTCAGGCAATACAGCACTGATGTTTGCAGAGATCCTGTATATTGGTAAAACTTTTTATATTCAAGTTCATAGAGATGCTAGTATTAGTTGTAGTCATAGTAGTAGTATCATAAGTATTCAGAATGAAATTGCACTTTAAAAAGTAGATTTTAGAATCAGAGACTATTCAAATTAAATGATCTGAACCCTGCTGGTTGTTGTCATGCATAAAATACTTGAAGTAATCCCTCAAACTATGACAGATAACTGATTGTTTTTTATTTCATCCATGACCAAATTCAGTTAATAAAGAGGATAGATGAATAACACTTCCCAGATACACAAGGAACAGTCGTTATTGTCCATCTGAGAGTAGAAATGTTCATTTCCAGTATGATTTTTCATGGTCCTGTTGGCCGCGCTCCAGTTCTGGTCCCAGACACAATGGGAGGTGGAGCCGCAGGTCTTTGGTATGCGACCCCTCTGACTTCTGGCCGACCAGTCAACATTCCCGTAATCCCAGGTTCTCCTGATATGTCAGTGACAGTGTTGACCTGAGGAAAGTTATTAGAAATGCAATAACAAGGCAAAACAGATATTATTTAAACTTAAGTGTCTTTGTAATTGGACCATTGCTACATGAAAAAGTTTTGGAGTTTTTATCCCCAGAAGTGCAAAGTATAACTTCAAAACTAAGCGAATCAGCTAACAGAATATAAGCAATAGGCTACACATATACTGTAGATTTATTAAGGCAATCAGCAACACAACATGTGTCATTACCTCCTTACACTGAAACCCTCCCCTCTGTGTCTGGTATATTAGGACAAGCATTTCCTGTGGTCTTCAGTAATATTCATACCAGTAATATAAATATTCTTTACTCTCTGTCTCTTCAGGTGATGTTGTAGTGGGAGAGGCAGGAGTGCCCATGGACCTTGGAGCCACCTGGCAACGTGGCTGTAATGCCTGGGGCATCCGCGGCCTCTTCCCCACATCATGCGTGAAGGAGCTGAACCTCTCCGGACGCTCTCGGCAGCTGTCTGAACGCTCAGCCCAGGCCCAAGCCTCAGATCTCCCACCCTATGCCCTCGGTCAGGCCCGGGCCCTTATGAACCTCCATGCACAGCTGAATGAAGAGCTGGACTTCCGCGAGGGGGACTTGATCATCATCACAGGCCTGCCGGAGCCAGGGTGGTTCCAGGGAGAGCTGGAGGGCCGCAGGGGCATCTTCCCAGAGGGGTTTGTGGAGCTCCTGGGTCCACTTCGATCTCCTCAAGAGCCCGTGGACTGCCAGTATTTGAACAATGACGCTGAACAGTTTAATTACGAGGACCCTTATGATGTAGGAGAGGGTGCTGAGGAGGATGGTTTAGAAGAAAGGGAGGTTTTTTTGAGAGAGGAAGAAGAACAAAAGGATGTTGTCATAGAAGAAGAGCAAGAGGAGGAGGAGGAAGGTGTTTATGGAGTGGCACTGTATGAGTTTCGGGCCATGGAGCCAGGCGAGTTGGACTTTGATGTGGGAGATCGCATTCGCATTGTAAGCACTTTGGAGGATGGTTGGCTGGAGGGGGAACTGCGACGGCAACGGGGAATCTTTCCTCATCGCTTTGTCAAAATAGAGGATGATGGGCAGAAAACTGCAGAGGAAACAACTGTTGTTGAACCAGAAGAAGAGAAGGAGAAGAGCTCCACTGAATACAGCTCAGATCATTTATGCCCTAATGGGTCAGAGCATAGTCCTGGTTGGAGGACATATGAGGATCACACAGTGTGGGACCTGGACTACTTTGAGCGGACTGAGGAGCAGAGGTGGCAAAGTGAAAACAAAAGTGCTGGGGCTCAGGCTGATAACAGGGGGCAGAGTAATGGCACTAACAGGGCTGGCTCTCAGCCACATAGACCTATTGGTCCAGGACAAAGGGGGCCTCAGAGACCCAAATCCACTCCTCCAGCAAGGCCTAGGCTACCACCTCGGCCCAGCCTACCTGCACGTGGCCAAAGGCAACATGTTGGCCCAACTTCAAGCAGAAATCAAACCAGCTATACCAACGGTAGACCCTTACAACCCAAACTAACTCATAGCCTAACACTCCCCAGCACTCAGCTGGGGTGGTCAAAAGACAGCAAATATCACCAGAGGCCACCAACAGACGCCGCCCCCACAAATAACAGAAGTGCTAGTCTTGGTCAGGCGTTGTTTAACCTTGTAGAAGGCCATAAGCAGAGGAAGTTAGCTCGCCATGCTAGTGTTGGCGATGCTGATATGATGATGCACAGCGCTGAGACACGGCCACGTTCCCAGCAAACAACACGAGGCTCCAACGGGCTCCTGTCCACATCCATCACCTTGGAAGCTTTGGCAACCTCAGCTAGTGACCTGGAGACCAAGCTGTCCCAGCAGCTTTTTGAGTTTGAGAGAAGCCTGACTCCTTCGTACAGTGATAGTAACGTGGGTTCTGGTGTTTCTAGGGACATGTCTCCTGTACCTGACTTGAACCAGCAATCCCAAATCTCACGCCACTTTTCTATTCTGGACTTCAGCGATGAAAACGATATCATCCGAGGCTCCTCGCATTCTCCTGTGTCCAACCTCTTGCAGTCTTCCTCTTTGGAAAGACGCAGAACCCTCCGCCCTCCTCCTCCTCGTCCGAGAATCCTTCGTCCTCCAGCTCCAGCTCCATACAAACCAGCTCGCCCCGCTCCACGTCCCCCGCCTCGATGCCCGAGACAAAGTACAACTCCTCCAGCCAACAACTCCCTCACCAGCAGCCACATCTTCTACACTCCCGACGAGCCGCCTACCAACCTCCTCGACCAAATAACAGAAGGCCAGGCGGAGTTCGGTGACCTTGCAGCTGCCCAGGAACATGAAATCCAGTGCCAGCTGGAAGCAGAGCAAGAGCTGGAGAGGGAGATGGAGTTGGAAAGTCAGAGGCAGAGGGAGGAGGAAGAAAGGTACCAGCTGTTGCTACGGCTACAAGAGGTGGAGCACGACATGGAGGCATACGCACACACGGCGGAGGAACTCAGGGCGATGTTGGAGGAGGAGGAGGATGAGACGGCCCGTATACAAGCCTTGGAGAATCTGGAGTTCTGCAACTACACGCTGGAGACGCTGGCTCTGGAGCAGCAGCAGCTACAAGGTAAGACTGTGTGGAGTCAGTGGACATACATTACATAACCCTCTACACCAACAAGATAGTGTTGGAGGTTTACAAGTCTTTGGTTTGACCCTAAAGTGGAGATTTTAGAGGTATGTGAGATTAAATTAGAGACAAAACTGGTTTGATTTAGCAGTGAAAACTGGTTGGGGTTCTTCAATCGTAAGTGCCAGAGTTTAACTTCAAGATTTCCAAACAATACAGATTTGAGAAGAGCTGCAACAGTTGATTGATCAATGAATTTTTCTGTTATTTTGATATTTAAGTTATGAGACAAATGCTAAACTTTCACTTGTTGCAGCTTTTCCCATGTGAGAAATTAGGTTGTTTGTCTTTTATATGCTTGTAAATTAAACATCTTAGATATCTAAAACTGGACATTTGTAAAAGCAATGTGGACATTTTCACTCATGAGTTATCACTGATCACTTAGCTTGACTTAAACATTGATATTTATTTTTTTAGGTTTACAATACAAATTCTAGCATGCAGTATAATTTTTACCTGCAGCTGATTTGCAGGTATTGGTGTCAACAAAAGTACATCAGCCTCTCTGTGTGCAGCATTTGACAAAACATAATATTTAAAATAAGGTTTAAAAAAAACATGTCAGACCTTCTCACATACCATTAATGTGGATGCTGTCCTTACATTTTAAATTTACAAGACAGTTAACTGCAACAATTGGTTACATGCACACAGAGAAAATGCAAAACAGAAAGCAAATAAAGGAGAATTTGTTTTAGCTGTCACAGTTTTTCTCTTTCGCCTGCAGGTTAGTTCAATGAAAACCAAATGTAATATAGAAGGAATCCAAAAATGAGACATCAGTACTTAGCAGATTTCCTCTGTGACACACACACACACACACACACACACACACTACACTTACTCAAACAAGACATCTAGTGGAAGGAGGGTTGTATGTTTAAATGAACTTTTATCATAACAGTGTAATCTGTGTGTGTACTGACAGATGAATTTCTTTTTGAGAGCAGTTGTTTGTCTTTAAATAAGGTTATAAGTATTAATATTTAACTTTCACATTTTATTTATTATGATTGTTGTAAAACTGTAAAATGTGTTTTAGTATCTAACTAAAACTACACATTTTCAAGGTGACATGGAATACAAGAAATGTAAAGAATTATAATATTTACAAGTTACACACTTTATATTAATACAAAGGTAAAGCTGCCTTTGCATGCAGGAATATAGCTGCAGATGTCTTTTCTCCGTACACATTCTAATAAATTAGACCATTATAGTAATAGTGAACTTAATACATATTTGACTGTCATTCAAAAGTTAATTAGCTTGGATTTGTTTTCACTGTCTCGTGCTGTCTGGGTGCACACTCCTGTCTTTAGCTGCAGTTTTTTCACATAGGTACGAGGTGCATTCCTGCACATAGTGAGAGGGTAAGCAGTGCACATGGGCCTCCGTCTCTTTTTTCCACCCTGTGTCATAGTGGCTCTCTTGCCATCCAAATTTCCTCCTTCTCTCGCCTTCCTCAGAGTTTCCCCCTCTCTGCACCTTCCTTTACTTTTCCTCCATCATCTGTTCTTTTCCTAGAGCAGTGAGGAGACTGAAGGTACTGGGTGTGGTATTTCGATTTTTTTTTTTTTTTTTTTTTTTCTTTTTTGGAGG